>CAUYON010212740.1:0-10258 GCA_963573935.1 Arctocebus calabarensis
AGCCGGGCGCTGTGGCGGGCGCCTGTAGTCCCAGCTACTCGGGAGACTGAGGCAAGAGAATCGCTTAAGCCCAAGAGCTGGAGGTTGCTGTGAGCAGTGTGATGCCACGGCACTCTACCCAGGGCGATAAAGTGAGACTCTGTCTCTACAATTAAAAAAAAAAAAATTATTCATTGCTTAGTTGAAATTCAAATTTATCTCAACATCCTAAATTCTTATTTGCTAAAATCTGGCAGCTCCATCCCTAGTGATTCTGATGCAGAAGAGCCCCTTATTAAATCATAAGTTTTCCTGAGATGGAGCCACTTATAAGCAGATCATAAAGCAGTTGGTAAAGCAGATCACCTTCCCTGACAGCTCCTGATAAGCAGGTTTGAGATTCCCACTGCTCTGTCCCTGAGCAGAGTGGAACTAAAAGGAAAAGACTCCCAGTGCCTTCCCTAGGGCCAGTGATGCCAGATGTTGTTCCTGGGTACTTTTCTCTCTCCTTTCTCCTTGTCTCCATGAATCCCACTGGTTTCTTTCCTTTCTCGTTGGCTAGTCTTCAGCCCGACATAAGGTGGATGCCAGTTTTATGGGGCCTAGAGCCCCTCCTTGCAATTTGGGGAACTCTCTTTATAAAAACAATACATAATTACAAGTACAAATTAGTTCAAAAGTGAGTATTATGCAGAATGAATAAAGAAATCACCCCAAACAGCAGATTTTAAAAGCTTATTACTAATTCATCTACAATAATGTTTTCCTACATTAGCCACTTCTTCAAACCATGGCTTGTTCTGTAACATTTTCTTTAGAGAACAGAATGATGATTCAGTCTTGCTCCTAGCATGACTAACAGAAACTTGCTTTTTAGTGCTGGCAGTGGAGAAGAGTTGCTCTCTACACAGAAGACATGGGGATGTCACATATAGTTTTAGGATTATTGGCAAATTTGAGCAGACTTTATTCAAATTTCTTTTATACAAGAGCTGTCAGATTTGGAAGAACTTTCTGCAGGCTTGCTTTGTTTATCTCAAACTCACTTTCCCCTCTGCTTCTGGTGCTTGTCTTGATAAGAACTCTGGCCATGCATCCCCTGGTCTCCTGCTTGTAAGTGCCACTAACATACCTGGCAGGAATGTTCCCTGAAGCAGTTCCTACACTCAAGATAGCTAGCATTCATTTAAATACGAAATATTCTAAAACACAAAAATATATCCCACTCTTAACAGCTAGTTGTATAGGTCAACTTGGCTGAACCTTACTCTAGAAGTACCTGTGAAGGTGTTTTTGAACGACATTTATATTTTGATTCGTGTGGACTCCGCCCCTGATGGTACGATGCACACACTCTTTAGGTGAAGGGCACACTTAAAATGACTTAAAATGTACAAAAGCAAATTATATAACCAAAACTTGTGTACTCCTGTAATATTCTGAAATTTCAAAAAAAAATTGGCAGAGAATAAAATAAAAAAATTTAAAAAAATTTAGTGGGGTTAGTAAAGCAGCTCTTCTTCTGTGATGGGGGTGGACCTCGTCCAATTGATTGAAGGCCTTACTATAACAAAGACTGACCTCCCCAAATAAGAAGGCATTCTGCCAGCCGAGGGCTTTTAGATGTAAACTGCTGCTCTTCCCTGGGTCTCCAGCCTGCTGGCCTACCCTGCAGATTTTGGCCTGACTAAGCCTCCACAATTGTGTGAGCCAATTCCTTAAACCAAATATCGTTCTATATATACACATCCTGTTTCTTCTGTATCGCTGGAACCTTGACTAATGTACCACTAAACTCCCCCTCACTCAGGTCTCAAAAATCCTCCTGCCCGCTCCAGTGCTCCCAGGATGCAGAGTAAACTTCGAGTGGAAAGATGCAGCAGCCTTAAGGCGAATCTGTTATAATGAAAATAGTTCATGAAAGATTTACAAAACCATCGGAACACATTCCTAAGGCCCTACCTGGGCCCTGGGAGCAGCCGTAGCAGAGAGAGGACTAAACTCAGGGAACTCCTTGTTCAGTTTCTATCCACTCCCACCTCCAAAGTTGGGGGCTCTTTGCCTCACTGCAGCCCTCCTTCCTAGACAGGTCACAGCAGCCTGGGACCAAATCCCCTCCCATCTCCCCAACCCAACAGCTTCTCCACCCCTCCGCTCCCCTGTATCCCTCCACTGTCCCCTCTCAGCTCGTCCATTCCCATCAGCACTCAAACAAGGGAGGGTTCTCTTTCTTAAAATAGAAGCTTCTTTGGGGCTCACTTGTCTCTCCATGTACATCTCCATTTCTCTGCTTCCCTTGTAACCAAACTCCTAGCAAATCTGTACTCAATGCCATCCAATCTTCTTCTAATGTTTCTTAAATCCATTACAATAAGGGACCTGGAGGGCCTCAAGAGGCTTCCAGCCCCTGCACCAGCCCTAGCTGGTGGGGAACCTTATTTAACAAGAGAAGAACTAGGCGTCTGCATATTGAAGCCCTGATTATTTGGGTTTCCTTTTCTATTGTGTGTTCATGTAGGGCTGGTCTTCGTCTATCAGAAGCTCCATGGAACTGGGATGAGAGTGAATTCTTCTCCACAGAATTTTCCCTAAAAGGGCTGTATTTGCTATATGTACTTGAAATTAATTATTATTATTGCTTTTTTTTTGCTTGGGTTTGCCTGGGTCACTCAGGTAGTATATTAGTTTTTCCTGCCTTTCACCACAAAGTACCACAGGCAGGGTGGCTTACACAAGACACTTATTTTCCCGTGGATCTGTATACTGGAAGTCTGGGATC
Source organism: Arctocebus calabarensis (assembly GCA_963573935.1). NCBI lineage: Eukaryota > Metazoa > Chordata > Mammalia > Primates > Lorisidae > Arctocebus > Arctocebus calabarensis. The sequence continues at coordinate 2,759 of CAUYON010212740.1, forward strand.
AAAATGCCGCTAGGATTAGTTTGTCCTGCGGCCTCTCTCCTGGGCTTGTCCCCTTCTCACTGTGTCCTCACTTAGTCTTTTCTCTGTATATGAGCACTCCAGTGGGGTTTGTTGCTTGCTTGTTTGTTTAGGATATGTTGAGATCTTTGTGCAGAAATTTACTGCTCTTTATTTTTTTAGAGACAGGGTCTTGTTTTGTTACACACACTGGAGTGTAATGGCACGACTGTAGTTTGCTGCACCTTCCAAATCCTGGGCTCAAATAATCCTCTGGTCTCAGCCTCAACCTCCTGAGTAGCTAGGATTATAGGCTATTTTTTTCATATCAATCTTTTCTTTTTAGAAGATTATTTTATTTATGTATTTATTTTTGTGGAGACAGGGTCATGCTATATTGCCCAGGCTGATGTTGAACTCTTACACTCAAGTTATCCTCCCTCCTTAACCTCCCAATGTGCTGGGATTGTAGGTGTGAGCCACTGTTCCTGGCCACCTCTGCTGTCTCTTTGTGTGTTCAAATTTCCTCCTCTTATAAGGACAATCAGATTGGATTAAGGCCCACCCTAACAACTCCATTTTCACTGAATCATTCTTTAAAGGTTCTAACTGCAAATACAGTCATATTCCCTGGTACTGCAGGTTAGGGTTCAACCTACATATTTGGAGGGGCATAACAGCCTATAACAGAAAGTATAAATTCAAGCTCAAAACTAGAGTAAGAGCTGCTTATGCTTATGCGTTCTCAGAGGACATTCCATTTTTTATAGCAAATCATGGCCAAAATTGATAAATTTTCTTATCAGGACCTTTGACAAGCTTTGGAAAGGTCAGTGCTATGCATTTCTGAGGGTGTTATCCCTCGAGGGTCTCTGCTTTATGCAAGAATCTCTGCTCCCATGCAGGCCTGGTCTTTCATTCCTCATCAGCTGGGGAACCACTTGCTATTTCAGGTTTTGTGGAACTTCCTTTGGGACTTTGTGGATTCCCCTACCTTCTTGAGAGAAGATTTATGAATTTTTTTAAGAACACACTTTTGGGGGGAATAATTTTAGATTTATAGGAAAGTGGCAAAGAGAGGACAGAGAATGTTTTCATTGCACAGACATCCTGCGTTGCCTTGGCACATTTGTCAAGACTAAGAAAGCAACAGTGGTGTGTTACTGTGGACTAAACCCCAGGCTTTATTGGGACTTCCCTAGTTTTGCACTTAGCCCGTTTTCTGTTCTAGGATCCCACATTACATTTAGTGGTCAGTTCTGCTTGGCTTCCACAGTCTGTGATGTTTTCTCTGTCTTTTGTGTATTTTCAATGACCTTGACAGTTTGAGGAATACTAGCCAGGTATTTTGTAGAATGTCCCTCAATTTGCACATTTGTGCACATGTATGAATTTTAAAGGATGCCTATTGATCATACCAAAACATCAAGGTGCACATGGGAAGAGGTGCTATCTAACTATTCAACATGGTGCTGGGAGAGGAAGCCTCCACCCTTTCATTCTGTAAGCTGCCCATTATGCTGCCCATAAATTCGTTCTCCTCGCTTAAGTTTGCCAGGGTTGGTTTTTCTTGCTTAATTCTTTTCTTGCTTAATTCAAAGAGCCCCAGGACTAAGTCACAACCCATAATATATTACCCAACCACTCTTCCCACAACTCCCCATCCCACCCCCCACTCAATACTCTTTGCTTGCAACACCAAATTTATTACATTCTTAACATTTTAAGATTCCTGCAAAACTCATCAGGACTTCCCCCATTTGCATCACTCCCTGCACTTATTCAAAGGCCAAGGCCAAGAGCACAGGTAATTGTACGGCTTGCTGGTATTGCTTTGTTTAAATTTTTGTGCATGTCCTGGGGCACTGACTGGGACAAGGGCACTCCTCCTATGGGAAGGTGGAGGCAAAAGTCTCAGCAGACCTCTGTGTCTCAGGACAAAGCAGTTGAAGAGGTGAAACTGTTTCAAACCAAAATGAAGCGTCCAGAGTCAAAAAGGAGAAAGCTGAGAGGTGGTGAGGAGGGTTCTCTGGGTCTCCATTCCAGCTATGAAGACATAAGCATACCTGCTTTGCCGGACAGGAGAGCTGCCTCAACAGCACCCTCCCCACCCCCCCAAATATGGGAAAACCTGTCCTAGTCATTGTCCCAGCAAAGAGGGAAGGGAAGTGACATTTTTTAAAAATTTTCTTCTTATTATTTATTTATTTTTTGCAGTTTTTGGCCGGGGCCGGGTTTGAACCCTCCACCTCTGGTATATGGGGCCAGCTCCCTACTCCTTTGAGCCACAGGCACCGCCCAGGAACTGACATTTTTCAGCACTCGGTCATAGGTGAAGGAAACACATGTACAAAGACCCCAGGGCAGGATGAAGCTCCATGGGCAGGAGAGGGGGCTAGGGAAGGGAAAGAAGCAGCAGGCAGGGCCTGCAGAACTCAAAGGAGTCAGACTCACAAGAGCTGGCATTTGATGGCAAGTGCTAGGGTCTCTTGGAGGGTCTAAGTGCTGTAGAAAAGTGATGTTGTTTCCATTTAAATATGATCACTCTAGCCAATGTTAAGCAAAGAAATCATAACATTGCCACAGGAGAGGAGGGAGGCCTGAGGGAGAAAGGGCAGTAAGGGGGTGGGGACAGCCCAGGGGGAATGCTTTGGAACTGCATTGCCAGGGAGACAATGGTGGACGCCCTGGGTGATGCACTTTAGTTGAGAGGCTTGTGGATCAGGCTGCTAGAGCACATTGTCTGCCGCTCAGAATGACTGGTAGGAAAGAAGGTGATGCTCGAGTTAGAAAAGACAAGAAGAATGAGAAAATGTGGGGCCCAGAGAGAACGGGGCAGAGGTGAGGATGCCTGGGAGAGCTTCGAGAGGGAGGAGCCCCCATCTGGGTGCTTCTGTGAATTTGGTGAAGTGCGGGTCCCCAGCCTGGTTTTTCTACATCTCCTCAGCTTAGTACCTTCCCATTTGACCTACCCAGCCCTGGTCCTGAATCACCACAGATATCCTGCCCTTCCTCAGTCCACCCTTCTCACCCAGTGTTTGTACTTGCCACAATCCTTTCCTCTCTCACTAGCTCCCATGTCACTCTGGCTTTCCAGATAACGACCAGTTAACCCAGCACATTGATCAGAGCAAATCGTGCAACGCACCTTATCTCCTAGCTGACTGAGAGGCTGAGACCACATAGGGCATCCATTAGAAAACTCCCTGTTCAGCTCTTCCTCTCCGTCTCACAATCTCCTCCTTGGAGCTCTACATCTTTCTTATTTTCTTCCTTCTTCATTTCCCAGATTACTCTTAACCTTCCTTCTTAAAGGCTCAAATTGATTTCTCCTTTCTGTGAAGGTTGAAACCAATCACATCAAGTTACTTTTTAGCCTGTGAGAGAGAGAGAGATATCTTTGACCAGATAAAAAACATTTGTTATGCATAACTTTTACTTTTCTTGAGTCCTAACCCACCAAGGACAAGCATTATAACCCATGAAATAGCAGTTGTAAACAGGGGTATGTTCACACCAATCCATGACAGCAGATTTTTAAATTTTCAGGAATTTTGCAAACTGGTTGGTAAACACAAACAGTATTCAAAATTTAAGTTACATAAACTTACAGTTAAATAAATTCTACTAAAACCTGGCTCAGCACCCATAGCTCAGAAAGGGCGCTAGCCATATACACCAAGGGTGGTGGGTTCAAGCCTGGCCCAGGCCTGCTAAACAATGACAACTGTAACCAAAAATACCTTGGCATTATGGTGGGCACCTGTAGTCCCAGCTACTTGGGAGGCTGAGGCAAGAGAATCTCTTAAGCCCAAGAGTTTAAGGTTGCTGTGAGCTGTGATGCCACTGTACTCTACTGAGGGCAACATAGTGAGACTCTGTCTCAAAAAAAAAAAAAATTCTATTAAAACCAAAAGCACCAAATAATCAAAACTTATTGTTTCCAAATTATTCTAGCACCCTTTGTTAATGTCTGTGCACTCATGGTCATGATGTTTATTGTATGTATTAATATTGTGATGGAAATTCTAAATAATAATGTGGTAACTGCCTCTCTTCCCAACGTTGTGTTTGGTGAATCATGTTGATAGTTTGAAATCAGCCATGGTGAGTATATTTACCCCAAAGAAACTGGTAATTTGTAAATCAGAACTTTTCCTGCCTGAAGAGTAGATAGTTAAACATTTCCCAGAATATCACTAATTGTAAACTAACTTAATTAAAATTTAAAATTGAACTTTCTAGGTTCATCTCCTAAAACACTACACCCACACATTCTCTGAACTTGGCACCCTTTGCTACAAATGCATTTCCCATCTTCGAGTCTTTTGCATTTGCCTGCAATATAATTTTCTCTCTCTATCTTGTGGACTCCTACTTATCCATTGAGCTCTGGTTCAAGTGCAACTTTTTCTGCAAGATTTGTTTCTCACTGCTTATATTATTTTGGTTGGACTGTCATATAAAAAGCTATAGACTAGATAGTATATACCCTAGAAATTCATTTTCTCACCATTCTGGAGGCTGGAAGTCCAAGAGCAAGGTGACTGCAAGTTTGATTTCTCCTGGGTCCTCTTTTGAGATAACCACCTTCTCTCTGTGTCCTCACATGGTCTTTCTTCTTTGCCATGTATCCCTAGTGTCTGGATATGCTAATCTCCTCTTCTTGTGAGGAACCCCAGTCAGTTTGGATTAGGGCCCACTGTCACAGCCTCTTTGTCACTTAATCACCACTTTAAAGGCCTTATTTGCAAATACCCACATTTTGAGACACTAGGTGCTAATTAAGGCTTCAACACATCCAATAGGCGTCATTCTTTATTTCGATATCCTTTACATCTTTGTGCTTACTTTTATTACAGAAATTTCCTTCTGCAGCTGGTTCTTCAATTCCCTTAATAAGTGCCAGTGGCTAATATCAGTAATCCCTGTACTTCAGGAGGTCAAAGTATGAGGTTCGCTTGAACCAGGAGTTTGAGACTAGTGTGGGTAACAGAATAAGACTTTGTCTCTACAGAAAAATGAAAGTAAAAAAATAGGTGGACATGGGGCTGTGCACCTGTAATTGCCAGCTACTTGCAAGGCTGAGGCAGGAAGAGCACTTGATCCCAGGAATTCTAGTTTGCAGTAAGCTGTGATCAGGCCACTGCACTACTGTAGTTCAGCCTGGGCAGTTAAGCAAAACCTTGTCTCTAAAAACAAACAAACAAACAAACAAACAAAAACCAGAGACCCTCTCTAACTTATCTTTATATTTCCTAATGCCTGACATGATAGATAGAAAATGAATTTTTTTGCAGTTTTTGGCCAGGGCTGAGTTTGAACCTGCCACCTCAAGCATATGGGGCTGTTGAAAGCAAGGAAGAATAAATTAATGAAGTTCTGTTCTTATAGAAGAAATGTGTATTTTAATTGTCAAAGTAAGAATGATTTTATGATTATACAGGCATCACCAAAAAATCAGAAGAGGATAAAATATAAATTTTAAATTTCCCTTATCCTTACCGACTAGAGATAACATCTGTTCATCATTTTTATTCTTTCACTTAAAGCTCTCTACACATTTAATTTTATCGTAAGGGAAGAGAGAGCCAGTTGTTCCCTAATGTCTATTCTTTCCTTCTTCTAAGGAAATAAATACCTGTATTACATTTCTCAGTATTCCCTAACCGATAGAACATGAGAGGTATGCGAGTGAGGACGTCTAGGCCTGGTCCTTAGGGGGCTGTGGGTAGGGTCGCTGTCCCTCCTTGGTCATCTGGGCTCCCTCTGGCTGCCCTCGTGAACTGTGAGGGCTGCAAGGAGCCAGTGTCCTTGAGCACCTTGGGGACATCCAGCCTCCCACGCTTTGTCAGAGAAAATTAAATGTCTGTCTTCAGACACTGAGTTCTAAAAAAATTTCTGTAAATGCAGAGGAAACATGTCATTCTGTAACTTTTCTTCTACTTGTTCATTTCTCTGCATCGGTACATGTAGGTACACTTCATCATTCTAGCTGTTTGGTATAAAAATGGCCACAAAGGAAGACCATTTGGCAGATCCTCAAAAAGTTAAACACAGACGTGAACAAACGTTGACAACATTATGGCAGTCCCGGGTCCCCACTGCACGAGTCCAGTCGGATGAAGGCTGGAGACTCGGCAAGCCCACACAGACGGACCGCAATCCGTGGCTGGTGTGACTCAGAGCCATGTGGATGGATTTTCTCTTGAGCAGATGGAAATATTCTGGAACTTAGGTAGTTGCAATGCCTTGCATAACATTGTGAATATGCTAAATGCCACTGAAATGTATCTTTTAGAATGGTGAATTTAGCGAAATATGAATTTTACTATCTGTCCCCAAATGGCCACAAATTTTCTGCAGCTTCTTCTCCCGAAAGAGTCTGGAATTTGACCTGGCCTCATGTCAAGCTATGACCAACTAAATGTGGCAGAAGCAACATCCTGTGACTTCTGTATGTCTTCTCAGGAGGTCTACCCTGACAATGTGAAGAAAAACCATGTGGCGAGAGTAGACCAGCTGTCCCAGCTATCCCCAGAAGGCTCTGGTCACGTGCAAGAAGCTGTCTTAGATCTCCAGCTACAGCCAAGTCCTCATCTGACTGCAGACACCCCGGAGGGCCCAGAGGACAGCACAGCAATGAAACCCAGTCAAACTACATAATTTTGAGAAATAGGAAGTCATTGTTCTCTTCAGCCACTTAGTTGTAGCTGGTTTGTTACCCAGCAAGACTAATGCAAAGATTAGTCTGTTATGCACGTTTACTATAGTTTACTCAACAATCTCCTTTGGGGAAGCATTTAGGTTGTGTATAGGTTTTTACTATTCTAAACAGTTCTCTCCTGGATGTTCCTATGCAAATAACTCTGTGCACGAATCTGATTGTTTCCCTAATATTATAAGCAACAGCACTCTTGCATTGGATGGAAGCTTTAGGAAAAAGAAAATCCAAACACATGCCCAACTCATTTAAGAAATAAAATCGGAGTGGTGCCTGTGGCTCAAAGAGTAAGGTGCCTGTCCCATATACAGGAGGTGGTGGGTTCAAAGCCGGCCCTGGCCAAAAACTGGAAAAAAAAAAAAAAAAAGAAAAAAAAAGAGGCTTGGTGCCTGTGGCTCAACGGGCTAAGGCGCCAGCCACGTACACCTGAGCTGGTGGGTTCAAATCCAGCCCAGGCCCGCCAAACAATGATGGCTGCAACCAAAAAATGGCCGGGTGTTGTGCCGGGCACCTGTAATCCCAGGTACTTGGGAGGCAGAGGCAAGAGACTCACTTGAGCCCAGGAACTGGAGGTTGCTGTGAGCTGTGATGCCATGGCACTTCATCCAGAGTGACAGCTTGAGGCACTGTATAAAAAAAAAGAAAGAAAGAAAGAAAGAAAGAAAGAAAGAAAGAAAGAAAGAAAGAAAGAAAGAAAGAAAGAAAGAAAGAAAGAAAGAGAGAGAGAAAGAGAGAGAGAAAGAAGGAAGAAAGAAGGAAGGAAGGAAGGAAAGAAGAAA
>CAUYON010212752.1:0-14722 GCA_963573935.1 Arctocebus calabarensis
TCAAGGAAATGCCATGAAGGATATCTGTAACAGTATGATCAAAATATTTCTGAATGTATATGAATCGTGCCCTGTGATTGCACCAATGTACATAATTATGATTCAATAAAATTATTAAAAAAAAAAAAAGAAAAAAAGAAATGAGTATAATTTAATGGACATGTTACTTAGTTCAATGTAAGCATTTCACATTGTATATCGAAGCATTTACCCTCAACCCCGTAAATGCATCAATGTACAAAGTTATGATTTAATAAAAAAAAATTAAAAAAAGATAAAAAAAAAAGGAAGAAAGCAGGCGAGAAAGCTTTCTGGGCAGAGGGCAGAGTCAGTACAGGGCTCCTGAGCTGAAGCATCCCTGGTATGTTCAAGAAAGAGCCAGGAGACCAGTGCCGCTGGGACGAGGTGCAGGAGAGCAGAGCATGACGGGGTCAGAGAGGTGACGGGGCTCATGTCACATAAGGGCCCTGACTTTCACCCTGTGTGAGATGGGAGTTATTGGAGGGTTTAGAGTGGAAGAGAGGCATCACCTAACTTATGTTTAACAGAATTACTCTAGCCGCTGTGCTGAGAATGGATTGAGCAGAGGCGAAGGCAGAAATAGTAGGGAGGCTGGTCAGCAAACTGTAGCAGTAACTTAGAAGATGAGGGGTGGTGGCTTACACTAAGGTAAGCCAGCTGATGGTGAAAAGTCTGAAAGAAAGTAGGAACAGCGAAATGACAGGATTTTCTGATAAGAAAAAGAGAGGAGTCAAGGTCCTGGTGCTGGGGAGCTGGAGAAGCTGTTTCCCCATTTGCTGGGATGAGGAAGATTGCACCAAGGGCAGGTTTGGGAAGGCTGGGCGCTCTCTTTGGACATGTTCCCTGTTAGACATCCATGGGGACTTGGATACATGCACCTGAAGTTCAGGGGACAGGTCAGTCTGGAGCAGTGGTTTAGGGAGGTAGGTAAGTGAGGCTTACTGAGAATTTTCTTTCTTACAGTGCAATAGATTATAGTGTGTTTGTTTATCGATGGGAATGAACTAATAGAGACGGTAAACTGACGATGCTGGAGGGGGAGAATCACTGGAGCAAGTCACCAAGTAGGTAAGAAGGAGTGGGAGCTGGAAGGCAAGGGTTGTGTTCAGGTGGAAAAGCAAATAGTCCATCCGGAGCAACAGGAAGGAAGGCAGGACTCACGGACACGGATACGTGTGGATGTGGTGGCAGAATGGGGTGGATGCTCTCTTTAACTTGCTTGTAGTTTATCAGTGCAATGACCACCAATTGAGGATGAGAGGGCTTGGAAAGACCCACTGAGTGCAGAGAACGCGCCTCATTTCCTTGCAGGGTGAGGCAACACTAACCTGAGATCCTCGTAGTCATTCTGGGGAGAGATGCTGACCAAGGCAGGGAGGCGGAGCTGCACACTGGGGGGATGGATGGACTCCAGGTGTGTTTTGGAGATAGGATATACAATGGGTTAGCGAGGAAGAGGAAGAGATCAGGAATAATATTGTAAAAAGCATCTTTTTTTTTTTTTGAGACAGAGTCTCAGTAGAGTGCTGTACTGTCACAGCTCACAGCAACCTCCAACTCTCGGGCTTAAGCGATTCTCTTGCCTCAGCCTCTCAAGTAGCTGGGACTACAGGTGCCTGCCACAACGCCTGGCTGTTTTTTGGTTGCAGTTGTCATTGCTGTTTAGCTGGCCGGGGCCGGGTTTGAACCCACCAGCCTCGGTGTATGTGGCTGGCACCATAATCACTGTGCTGCTGGCGCCAAGCCAGCATCATATTTTTTTAAAACTTTATTCAAATTAATATGAGGGTACAATTCCTAGGTTACATTGTTCTCAATTCCAGGGTAACGCTCCACTTGTAGAAGAGCCCATCCCCCAGGGGGCGTGTCAAACACCGTCACAACGTGCACGTGAGGTGAGATCCCGCCTCCTGCCCCGCCTCCTGCCATACGTCCTCACCCTTACCCCCTCCCGCTTCTCTCTACCCCAACTGGACTATATTAGTGTTTTATTGTTCTTAGGAACATGTAATTATTTATATATTGATTTCATATTAATATGGAGTACACTGGATGTTTATTTTTCCATTCTTGCAATACTTTACTAAGTAAAATGTATTTCAGCTCCATCCAGGTAAATGTAAAAGATGTAAAAGCTCCATCTTTTTTAACAGCTGAATAATATTCCATGGTATACATATACCACAGTTTGTTCATCCATTCACGGGTTGATGGGTGCTTAGGTTGCTTCTGTAAAAAGCATCTCCAAAGGCAGTACATTATAATTGCTTCAGCGATCTTGATATAAAGGCCTGGAAACTTTTACTATTTTGACTGATACAACTAAAATTCACTGTGGTTCTTTTCTTATCTTCAAATCTCCCCTAACATTCTGTTAGTCTTTGATTTTAACATAACTATGGTTAAAAAATAGCACCAATCTTTAGAGAAGTTGTTGGCATCCACTGGCTCTGTGAGTGGGTGGAATGTCCTCCTTTTGCAGGGAGGACACCAAGTCCCAGAAAGATCAACAGAGCTGATTACAAAAGTTGGGGAGGGGGAATTAAAAACTGCTTCATTCATTTAGGATAATGAAAAATACTTTACATCTTAGATTGCAGAACATTAACCACATGCTTATTTTGTTTTATAATGTCTAGGACAGAATCTTATGCAAATAGATACTTGAATGCATTTGACAAAGATTCTGCATGATACATTAATTGCTATTGGTTGACCAAAAAAACCCTTCTAAATATGTATAAAGGAACTTACAATATTGGCAGCCTCTTACATGAGGGCTATGAGATTCCAGCTCATCTTGGAAAACTAAGTATTTTTCATGTCTTACATTTCTGCATTTAGCAGAAAAATAAAAACCGTCACTTAACACTGGTAGACCTGGTGCGTGGTTCAATGTCCATAATCTCAGCAATTTGGGAGGCCAAAGTGAGAGGATCACTGGAGGCCCAGAGTTGGAGACCAGCCTGGGCAACAAAGTAAGACCCCATTTCTAAAAAGAAAATTAAAAAAAAATTAGTCAGGTGAGGCAGTGGGCACCTGTAGTTCCAGCTACTAGGGAGTCTGAGGCAGGAGATTGCTTGGCTCAGGAATTCAAGGTTGCAGTGAACTATGATTGCACCACTGCACTTCTGCCTGAATAACAGAGTGAGACCCTGTCTCTAAAGGAAAAAGAAAAGCTGCCAATAGATGGTATATTTAAAACACTGATATTTTAAAGTTTTATATAGAATCTTAATTTTTTGGTTTACATAGAATTCATAAGAGTGTTTGGTACTGGGTTTAACTGCCATGTTTTCCAAAAAATGTTTGCTGTGTCAGTCACCCTATTCCTGGAATGTGACAGCTCCCTCAAAAAGCAAACAGTGGCAAAGTAACAGAAATAGTTCATTTTTTAAATTCATTGCTTTAGACTATTCCTTAGTTGTTAATTTAAAAAATATTTATTAATCAGTCTCTAAATGTCCAGATGGTTTCTACTTGCGTTTTCAACTTGAGTATCAACCCTTTGAGGGCAGGAAAGAGTCTCTACTTCTGAACATAGTTTGTACACGACATTTGGCATAATCTATTTTAGCAGTTCACGAATGTTATTTGAATAAACAATAATTTTAGTTGCTAAATTTTAGTTCCTTTTAATTTAGTTAGGTACACTTTATAAAGTCTGATTCCACTCTGTGAACAAACATGCATAACCACATTGTCTTTGGATTCATCTGCCCCTGACAATTAACTATCTAATTAATTAATCATCTGATGATTAAAATGACCTCCTTTTGGCTGATATTGGATCCCAAGAAAGGTTCAAAAGAAACTTGACACATGATGTTGTGTCATGTTCCATTGTGAGACACCCCTGCTGTTTATCACATTATGTCATATCTGAGCACATTATGGGAATGTTAAATTGAACAAAACACAGTGACATATTAGAAAAAAATCCAGGACATTAGATATATGCCAAGTCATCCATTCTTCATTCTTTTAAAATGGAATAATCACTAGGCAAAGTTGACAAATACAGCATCTTTTAGCCACCAGCAAATTGAGGACTGCTATTCTACTAAGTACATGCTACAGGATTTAATCCTTTCCTCAATTTCTACTTCAAGGTTTTGGTGAAGGCACTTGGGCTAAAACGTGGGCTGCTGTGATTTACAAGGTCTGCACTAGTCTGTACTTTCATCTATGGAATTCTTAAGTTGGTGTTAGTTCTCACAATGGAAAAATTAGAGCACAGAAACTTAATTGGATTTGGGGCATACCATTTTTCTTTCTCTATCTCCTTAAAAGGACCTTAACTAAGATTTAATAAAAAAAAAAAAAGAATTAAAATGGCAATGGAAACTGTAAGAAAACCCAAGTTTTATAGCCTTCATCAGACGTTCTGTATTTGTGGAAGGCTCAGTTATGGCAGCATCACTGCTTTTATGTTTGTGATGATATTTCTGGTTTCAAGATAATATACTGATTTCCAAGTGATTAATATGCTGTGGTTCTGTGGAATATAAGGAATCCAAAAAAAAAATTAAAGATTTTAAAACATTATTGTTAAGCATTATAATACACAGTATGCCTGGGCCCTAGCTCAAAACTTCAGTTTTCACAGCTGTGATTAGTGTAGTGTGTTATTATGGAGTAACATGGAGTTTGGGGAGGACTTAGTAGTAAGAGTGACCTATGGCTGACACACTGTATCTTTAATAAGCTACAGATGACATGGGTCTCTTCTCAGAGGGGATATTGGCTTTCTGTATATAATTAATAACAAGAAAACTGTATCCTGACTTTAAGGTCTGCAGTAGCATCCCAGAACAAAAAGGGCCATAAATTAACATCAATTATGTATTAAAGTTCCAATTAACCTGGCTGACACTGATATACTTTAACAGGCACATTTAGATAAAAGAAGAAACTCTCTAATTACTCGGAACAGGACCTTATGACCCATTCTGCTCTTTTATCCCAATTCCAACCTAGAGAATGAAGAAAGAGGGAGAAAATTCCACATAAAGTGACAATACAACACCGGAAGGTATTCCCTGGGACACCCTTTTACCACCAAAAAACTCTCCATGAAGAATATTTTACTGTACTTGGATTCTCAAAAACAAATACAGCCATTGAAGATGAAGGGTATTTTAAAGTTAGAAATAGTGACATCTTTTGAGATTTCCCACTGGAACCAGTTGGGCACATTATAAATGTTCAATGTGAATTCCCTTCCTGACCCCCCATTCTGCTTGGACCAACTTTAGATACATTCTCTAGGAAAGGAGCTCATTGGTCATGATTCCTTCTGCATGGCTCACTTTCCCTGCCCCCACATTTTTGGACACCTTCCTGTTTTCCATTTAATTTGGGAAGAGCATCCTGGTCCCCGGTCCCCATCTGTTCTCCAGGTGGCTCTTTGGATTTTGTTCATCTCTGTCTCCTGGTCTTCTGTCCACTGCCTGGGCATCTTGCCCACTTAGTTGTGAAGGTCCTCACACTCCTCCCGGTGTCTCTTGGTCAGTTAGCTTCATCCACACCGTGTACATATCTTGTAGGCTGCACATTGCATGCGCTGAAGTGTTTCTTCATCTGAAAACACAGAAATAGCAGATGAAGATATTCATAGAATGGATGAGAGAGAAAATGCAGTGATTGTGGTGACAGGGAGAGAGGGGGAGCAAGTCAGATCTTAATAGCTAAGAGACAGAAGAGGGGAGGACACACAGAATAAAATAAGAAATGACTTGTCTTTATCACATTTCTGTGGATCATTACCAAATATCACATTCATTTCCTTTCCTATGGTGATCTCCCATTCAATACTTTCTCATTTCTTGACAATGCTTCCTCAGTCTGTGCTCTAACTCACCCTCTGCAGTGGATGGGGGAGGCTTGTCTCATTTGTCTGGCTTACCCTTTATTCAGCCAGGCTTCCCTGCTCATCCTCCCCCTCCCTCACCAAATAGCTCAAGGCATAAATACTTTCTTCAAGGCTCTTCCCTGCCTACATCCAAAATGAGATCAACTTTTTATAGACATGAATGAACTCAGCTTTTAGCCAAATATGAAATAAAAAAATCAAGAAATGCATCTAAATAAAGCAGAATTTCTACTTATACATTTGAATAAATATATCCAAGTTCTTTCGGGGCCACAGATACGTGTGAATAGATACTTAGATCTAGCTAAGTACTAAGTAAGTATCTAGCACAGATGCTTATGAATAGAAATGAAAGTAGACATATAGAATTTAAATGTTGTCAACATATGTGGTCAGTGAAACTATCACCAAGTATATCTCTGACCACATTTTGTTTCTGCAGAGGAAAATGATAGTAAAAGCATAAGACATAGGATGTTGTCTGTATAGCTTGTAGACTGGGATCTAAGGTTAACTGGTTTGAGCTGAGGCTGACAGGGGAAGTGCAGCTTTTCTGAAGCCAGAGAAATGCTTCAGAAACATTCTTTAAGGACAGCTTCTGACCTTGAACCATTTTTGGCCTATATTCTCAGGGCCCGGGCATCCAATTGTTTTCTTATCCCCAATTTTGTGTTTTCCTGACCTTGATTTGACAACTCAACTGTATCCTCAATACTGCCATTTAATAAAGACTACCTTTCATTGGAAATACCAGTTCAAGGATAAGCAGGAAAGTCCTATAACTTTCCAAATAGAACAAGTTACATAAAAATTTGAAAAGAATGAGAGTAGGCCTGTTCTTTTTCTTTGAAATGTGGAAGCCCGAAGACAACATATAGCATCTGCAGAAGACTGAGGTGAAATTATTTGTAGTCTAATTTATCTGAGAGGGAAAAAGAGCAACAAATCCCTTAACTCATGCCCCAAACAACTGATTCAGCTACTGTGATCCACCACCCGGATATCGGCAATAGCCCAGTAATTGGAGTCTGTTCTCCAGACGGCAGCCAGAACCGTCCTCTTGAAGACAATGGTCAGGAGGCATCACTGTGAGGAGGCAGGACCTTGGGTGCTTTCCGTCTCCTCTTTCCTTTCTAACTTAGTTCTGACCCTTCTCTCCTTGCTGACCCCTTGATGGCCACCTTGATGTTGGCCTAGAACACACTTCACCCAAGTAACTCCATGTGGCTGCCTCCCTCCCGCAGGTCTTTATTATCTTATCAAGGAGACTTTCTCTACTCGCTCCTATTTTAATAAACTAGCATCCTCTTCCCCGGCCATTCTCTTTTTGCCTGACTCTGCCTTATTTCCTGTACAGCACTTATTATTAACTCCTGTACTGTGATTGTTTATTGTCTTTTCTCCCACCACATGTGTCGTGAGGGCAGGGGATTAGAATGGTGACTGTGATCACCCAGGACAGTCCCTTAGTAAGCTCTCATCATCTGTCAAATGAAGGGAAGGAGTCCCCTAACAAGCCATGGCGGTCTCCTGTCATGAAAGATAGAAAAAGACATTTATTGATTGATATGCAGGGATTTGGAGAGTAGATTGCTCACAAACACCAGTTGAAATCTTTTTTTTTGGAGACAGAGTCTCACTCTGTTGCCCTGGGAAGAGCCGTGGCATCAGTCTGGCTCACAGTAACCTCAAACTCTTGGGTTCAGTGATCCCCCTATCTCAGACTGGGACTGAGGGCCCACCTCCACACCTGGATAATTTTTTTTCTATTATTAGTAGAGACAGGTTCTTGTTCTAGCTCAGGCTGGTCTTGAACTCCTGACCTCAAGCAATCTGCCCACTTTGGTCTCTCAGAGTGCTAGGATTATAGGCATGAACCATTGCACCTGGCCCCACCAGTTAAATTCTTGAGAAGACCTTGCCTTGGAATCATCTAGAATGCTTTTTTTAAAGAAAAAGAATAGATTCTCAGATTCCTGCCCAGATCAACAGAACTGGAATTTCTGCGGGGAAAATTTTGGCATCTGAATATTTCAAACTATTAAATTAAATATTTCCAAAGGCCTCTTATAATTCCTATCATTAGGCAAACATGGAAAATTTTGTGAGTCTAATCTTACAACAAATTAATCCGAACAGACTTTCAGTATCAGTGATTGTGGTGTGTGTATGTGTCTGAGTATATATAATGCATAATACATTGTCTATCTGTCAATCAAGAGAGAATTTCACAGGAAATTTGTACTATAAATCCTATATAAAGAGTCTCGAAATAGAACAGATTTTTGTTATCTGACTTATTCTTTAAATTGCTCATTTTTCATTACAGTTTCAGTTACAGTTAGGCCAGTTATGTTTCAGTACTAAGTTCCTTTTATCAACAGACAGATGCAGCTGGAAAGGCATAGACATGATACTGTACTTGTTAAAATGAGCTATCTGTTCATTTTAGTTGGGGGAGGGGAGGATAGGAAAGGAATTAGAACCACGAGTCTCACTGGTGATACTTATGTAAGACACACTAGGATTCTGTGGCTGACATTTGGTACAAGGGTAAATTGCCCTATTCCCTGATAGTCTCTGAGAACATCACTGTGCTATAGCATGGCACCGTAACTGATATTTATATTGATTATAGAACACATATTGGAGAAAAGTTAGGCTCACAGTACTCAGTTAAGAAGACAAGGAATTGTTAACAATGATCAAAATTGGTTAACATAAAATGATGTTTGATATTAAAGCAAGCAATAATTTGGAAAATACAATTATCACAAAAATTAATTCTTGGATACCAGATAAGTAATGTACTGTTGCATAAAATAAGATCCTTGAAAACAATGTCTTGGCAAAGAGACAAAACATGTAAAAACATGAAATGATTAAAGAGTAATGAAACAGTGCCCTGTATAAGTTGCCTAATCACTCTGATTCACACAGGATTCTTAGCAATGAAATGGACATAATAAATCTCTCAGAAAGGCTTGTGGATTCAAGGAGATAATTTATATCTTTGATAAATGGTAGATGATGATATGAACTGAGGCATACCAGAGGTTCAGAGAAAGAAGTAACAGCTGAGGATCAGCATAGAAGGGGACACTTTGAGAGGTGGGGAGAGGAAAGCTTGTTCTCGGAGAAAAAGAAAACGAGATTTCTAGGTGGCAGGATCTGTATAAACACAGGTGTGAAGGTGGGAAAGAGCTTGCTGTTTTGGAGGGACAATGAGGAGACCGTCTTATCGAAGAGGTAGGTCATAAAAGACAAGATTGACAGGGAGATGTATTTCTTCATAATAGAAGATATAAACAAATGCAAGAAAAAGAACAACAACCCATGATTCTACCACCCAGAGATGTCTGCTTTGGTATGCTTCCTTCTATTTTTTCTTTCCATATGCAAATGTTTACTTTTATAATTAAAACATAATTTGGGACAATCCTGTATATATAAATTTTGTAAATTGCCTTTAACATTTAACACTACACTGTCAGAGTTTTTGCATGCTGTTATATATTCTTTGGAAGCATGACTTGTTATGGTCACATATTATCACATTTCATGGCCTTATTGTAAGTTAAACAGTCTATTTTCTTTTTTTTGAGACAGAATCTTACTTTGTCACCCTCTGTAGAGTGCTATTGTGTCACAGCTCACAGCAACCTCAAACTTTAGGGCTTAAGTGATTCTCTTGCCTCAGCCTCCCAACTAGCTAGGACTACAGGCACCCGTAAGAGCACATGGCTATTTTTTGTTGCAGTTGTCATTGTTGTTTAGCTGGCCTGTGCCGGGTTTGAACCTACCAGCCTCAGTGTATGTGGCTGGTGTCATAACCACTGTGCTATGGGCGCCAAGCCTAAACAGTCTATTGTTGGATTTTTAGGATGTTCTGTTTTTTTCTCTTGCTAACATAAAACACTATTATGAGAGTGATTTTAAAAATAATATGATTTTTTTTCCACCACAAGAGGAATTACTAGAATGACATGGTTGAGAGATTATTGATACATTGTGTTAAATTGCTTTCCTGAAATTTGCCTCTTTATCCTAGATTTCATTCAACTCTTGGCAAAGGACTTCGGGCCAGTGGAGTTTGTGGCGTGAGGAGGGGCGTGAGGAAGAGACGCTGGAGCCTCACAGTGATGCAGACGGCCCATGAGCAGGTACTGACCTTCAACGGTCCAGTTACACAGAGAGGAAAAAATACATCTTAGAAAATCTCCCTCCTTTCTTTCTCTCCTCTTTTCCTCCTTCTTTCTTGTTTCCTTACTTCAAATAACTTGCTTTCCCCCTTATTACAAAAATACATATCATTATAGAAAATTTTTAAAATCTAGAAATGTAATGCATATCTTTTCAGTCTTTTTCAATATATCAGTCAATATATTTTACAGGAATTTTCACATATTAAGTATTCATACAAAAAATGAAAGCATTTTCTTTCATGGATGTAATTAACTTTTCATTTCCCATTGATAAGTATACAAGACAGGGCTTTTCTACAATTTTTTACTTTTGCTGCTGCATAATCCTGCTATAAATATGCTTGTATTCATATTGTTTTTTTTAGAGACAGAGTCTCACTTTGTTGCCCTTGGTAGAGTGCCATGGCTTCACAGCTCACAGCAACCTCCAGCTCTTGAGCTTAGGTGATTCTCTTGTCTCAGCCTCCAAAGTAACTGGGACTATAGGCACCTGCCACAATGCCCAGCTATTTTTTTTGTTGTTATTGCAGTTTGGCTGGGGCCGAGTTTGAACACTCCACCCTCAGTATATGGGGTCAGTGCCCTACTCACTGAGCCACAGGCACCGCCCTTCATATTGTTTTTATTTCTGATTTTCTTATAGCAGAGAGGAATGACTGCATACATATTATAGACAGACTTTGTGTTTAAGAAGTATTTTCAAAGAATCAGTGGCAGGATTCATTTCACATACTGCACATATACACACACAACTAGCACTAAGAAAAGATAGTCTCTGGGCTTGGTGCCTGTGGCTCAATGGGCTAAGGTGCCAGCCATGTACACCTGAGCTGGTGGGTTTGAATCCAGCCCGGGCCTGCCAAACAACAAGGATGACCGCAACCAAAAAACGGCTGGGCGTTGTGGCGGGCACCTGTAGTCCCAGCTACTTGGGAGGCGGAGGCAGGAGACTCACTTGAGGCCAGGAATTGGAGGTTGCTGTGAGCTGTGATGCCTCGGCACTCTACCTAGGGTGACAGCTTGAGGCTCTGTCTCAAAAAAAAAAAATAGTCTCTGTTTCTAAATTTGAAGAATGAACTACAACAAAGAAATTCCAAATAAGAAGTAGTTTTGGAAAAAAGCTGATAAGTTCAGTTTTGAACATAAACTAAACATTAACATAGATGAAAGTGAAAAGGGGAATAGAATTTATTGCAAAAAGTAAAGACTTCATGGGTTGAGGGGCATTTAGGCTATTTCCACATTTTAGTGATTGTAAATTGAGCTGTGATAAATAGTCTAGTACTAGTGTCTTTATAATAAAAGGTTTTTTTCCCCTTCTGGATAGATGCACAGTAATGAGATTGCAGGATCAAATGGGAGGTCTAGGTTGAGTTCTTTGAGGTTTCTCCATACTTCCTTCCAAAAAGGTGGTATTAGTTAGTTTTCAGTCCCACCAGCAGTGTAAAAGTGTTCCTTTCTATCCACATCCATACCAGGATCTGCAGTTTTGAGATTTTGTGATATGGGCTATTCTCACTGGAGTTAGATGATATCTCAGGGTGGTTTTAATTTACATTTCTCTAATAATTAGGGATGGTGAACATTTTTTCATATGTTTGCTAGCCAATCATCTGTCTTCTTTAGAGAAGGTTCTATTCATCTCTTTTCCCCATTGATCTATAGAATTGTTGGCTTTTCTCATGTGGATTAATTTATCTATAGATCCTAGTTATTAAGCTTTTGTCTGATTCAAAATATGCAAATATCCTTTCCCATTGTGTAGGTTGTCTATTTGCTTTAGTTGTTGTCTCCTTAGCTGCACAGACTCTTTTTAGTTTAATTAAGTCCCATTTGTTTATTTTTGTGGTTGTTGCAATTGCTATGGCAGTCTTCTTCATGAAGTCTTTCCCCAGGCCAACATCTTCCAGTGTTTTTCCTATGCTTTCTCTGAGGATTTTTATTGTTTCATGCCTTAAATTTAAGTCATTCATCCATCTTGAATCAATTTTTGTGAGTGGAGAAGGGAAGGGAAGGGAAGGGAGAAAGGTGTGGGTTCAGTTTCAGCAAGCTGTGGTATATGTATACTATGGAATACTATTCAGCCATTAAAAAAATGGAGGGTGGAGGTAAGATGGCCAACTGGAGCCAGCTTTCCATAGAGGCTCCCATCCAGAAGGAGAGTTAAAGGACAGAAGTTTAGCAAGTAAGCTAATGGTTTGGAGCTGAGCCAAGAGAGAAGGTAGAAGAATGCACATCAACCCTGCTGAGGCGAGCTACGACCCCAACGATACAAAGAAAAGGTTCAAAATCCATAGCCAAGTGGACAGGAGTCCCCTTCCCCATGAGAACGGCTCACAGCATACTTTCTACAAACAAGCAAGCAGAGTTCAAACATCCTCCCATTTTATCCCATGGGAGAGACCCTCTAAAAACTGGACCTCCTTCCCCTAGTAGGGTGCCCTGGCACTCTCCTGCCAGGCATAAAATTGTATATATTCTCTACCTGCAATTCTGAATGCCCAGCACTCCCCTTCACTCTCACCCCAAGCCTGTTCCCTGAAAGCCTGTTCCCCATGGAGTCCACATTCTTGGTCATTTTCTCAAGTGGTGTGGACAGGGTGTGGGCTGTTGCAGGTCTGTACTGATTCTGTGGCATAGGGTAAAGGAGAAAATGGTGGACCGAAGGAATCTAAGGGAAAGGGAAAGATGATGCCCTCTGGCACAAAGCACCAGCAGCAGTAGTGGGAACAATAGGGCTCACACTCCTGGGCATATTTTGGAAGGACACTCCTTATCTCTCTCTCTGCCACCAGAGAAAGCTGGGCATCTTCTCTGGTGACAGACACTGATGAAATAGATGTGGGATGGTTATGCAGACCCCGTGAGCAAAGGGTATGCCTGGGGTGGTACCAGCCTGGGCGGAGTGCAGCAGAAAGGAGAATTGAGGATGCATGCACAGAGACGGCAAACTCCCAGGCTGGGGCTGAGTCAGAGGCCTGCTTTAGTTAGCTAAGAAACACTTAGCCCTCAGGAGATCATAGCTAAGACAA
This sequence comes from Arctocebus calabarensis, assembly GCA_963573935.1. Classification (NCBI taxonomy): domain Eukaryota; kingdom Metazoa; phylum Chordata; class Mammalia; order Primates; family Lorisidae; genus Arctocebus; species Arctocebus calabarensis. The sequence continues at coordinate 13,134 of CAUYON010212752.1, forward strand.
AGGCAGGAAGGCTGAGGCTGGAACTCACCAACTCCAGCACAGACTGCAGGGGAAACAGAAACAGCAGTTCTGGGCAGCGGCACAGACTGGGGCTGAGTCGCAGTTTCTGTGAACTCAAACAGAGCCTGGTCTGCAGGGGAATATAGCTAGGACAGAATCACAAATTATGTGCAAATATAAGTGTCAGCAACATCAATCAGGGGTGGGGTTGGAACTGAGGGAACCGCCCCAGCTTCCATTAACTACTGAGGTTGTCAGGCCTTAGCTTCCCCTGACAGGTGGTGGCAGAGTACGGAGGTCTGACTGAGGAGACAAAAGATCTCTCTGTGACTGAGGCAGGCTCAAACCCCTGGAGATTCTGCTCATTGGAGGGAACTGGGTCATAGCCCTGTGGGTTACCAGTGACTGGGTGTGACAGAGGTGCAAGGTGGGGAAGGAGGCATCAACCTTCCCAGACTAATCCATTCGCTGGGTGGGTGGGGGGTCCTTCTAACTCCATGGAGCACCAGAGTGAGTCATACTTGAGCTGCCAATAGACCCCTGCTATCTAGGTGCCAGAGACCTTTTGAACTCCCTCACTTGAGACTGGGTGCTGTCTGGGACAATTGATTCAGATCTCTCAGACTGGACCAATCACCCAAGGACTATCCAAAGTGGTGCCTTGAGTGTGTGGTTGTGGAAAGGTTTGATCTTCCTTTTCCAGTTGTTGCCTATGGGGGTGCTGGGTGACTTAATTGATGGTATTTCTCCACAGCTGAGACTTCAACCTAGAGTAACTTATTCACTAGGATAGGACAGAAACCAGCTGAAAACAAGCAGAGTCACTTAGCCTCACCACAACAAGTACATCCCTGTTGTCTCAGGCCGTAGCACTGTACAGGTCATTTGCAAAGGTCTAGGGGAAAAGGTACAGACACCAGTCACAGCTCTTGGGTAAAGAGTTGGTTAATCACTACTCCAGGAGCCCCTCAACCCAACCTCACCTTATCTGCTCATCTAGCCAAATGGTGTAAAATAATCATGGGTTGGAATCAGCAGAAAAACTCTGGTAGCATGAATAACCAGAGTAGATTGGCTACCCCAGGAAAAATATGGAGGATACAACTGAAGACCCCATTTGTAGACAAATGGCTGAGATGTCAGAAATCGAAGTCAGAGTTTGGATTGCAAATAATATTAATACAATGGAGGTAAAGTTGGAATTAGAAATTCAAGGAGCAATTCAAAAGTTGTCTCAAGAATTCAATGAATTCAAAGACAAAAATCACCCAAGATTTTGACACACTGAGACAAGAATTTGCAGCCCTCAAAGATCTGAGAAATACAATAGAATCTCTCAGTAACAGAATGGAGCAAGCAGAAGAAAGGATTTCTGACATTGAAGACAAAGCTTTTGAATGCTCCCAAACTCTCAAAGAGGAAGAGAAATGGAGAGAAAAAAATGGATTATTCTCTCAGAGACCTCTGGGATAATTCAAAGAAAAACAATATTCACGTTATAGGGATCCCTGGTCCCTGAAAGTGACCAAGTGGCTTCGCAAGGCACAGAGGCTCCTCTTCATGAGATTATGAAAGAGAACTTTCCAGAC
>CAUYON010212754.1:0-10920 GCA_963573935.1 Arctocebus calabarensis
AGTCCTAGCTACTCGGGAGGCTGAGGCAAGAGAATCACCTAAGCCCAGGTGTTGGAGGTTGCTGTGAGCTGTGTAATACCATGGCACTCTACCAAGGGCAATAAAGTGAGACTCTGTCTCAACAAAAAAAAAAAAAGAAAAAAAAAATAGTCCTCTTCCTTTAAGGGCCAGCTATTTTGCTTTCCATCGGGAGGTGTAGGACTGCCTATGGGCAACAGTGCTGGTGCCAGATCTCATTCCAACTCTCACTTCAGCCTCGGGCAAGTTAGTTAAACTATCCATGGCCACAGTTTCCTCATCTGTAGAACGAAGGCTATCAGCACTATTTCATAGAATTTTCCATGTGATTGAAATGTCTGTGCTAATACAGTAGCCACCAGTCACATGTGCCTGTTGAGCATTTGACATATGGATAGTGCATCTGAGGAATTGAATTTTTAAACTAAAATTAAACAGCTACGTGTAGTGAGTGGCTGCTATATAGGGACATAGTTGTATCTCATAGTATTAGTGTAAGATAAAATGCACAGTGTTGGCTTGGCACCCATAGCTCAGTGGTTAGGGTGCTGACCACATACACCAAGGCTGGTAGTTTTGAACCCAGCCCGGGCCTGCTAAACAACAATGACAGCTATAACCAAAAAATAGCCGGCATTGTGGCCGGTGCCTGCAGTCCCAGCTACTTGGGAGGCTAAGACAAAAGAATCACTTAAGCCCAAGAGTTTGAGATTGCTGTGAGCTGTGACGCCATGGCACTCTACTGAGGGTAATACAGTAAGACTGAGTCTCAAAAAAGAAAAAAAAAAGTACAGTGCTTTGATTTTTAAGTAGGAATTGAAGTAACACATAAAGCCTCACTAAATGTTACTATTTTTGTTATCGCCCACTGATGTCCCAGTCACTTGGCCACAGTCCATGAAGACTTCGGTAGCTGACTCATTGTCTTCTCGTCCACCTCAGGTCTTCCGCAAACCCAAATGGCTTCAGTGTTCACTGAGGTAGATCAGTCAGCACCCTGGCCCCTGTTCCTTGCCCTTCTCACCTCATGACTCACTTCCATCTTGCCACAGCCACTCACTCCCATAGCACAAGCTGTACCATACCTTCCAGGACAGCCAGACTGAAATCTCACCCCCTTAGTCTCTGACCATAGCGTCCTAAGCTCTCCTGCTTGCACTTTCCCTTGTTCCCAGGAAGCCTCTTGAGACTTCAGTTCCTTGACTCTGTTCTTTCCATCTCAAATGGCCCCTGTGTCTTCACTTGTCTTCCTAATCAGCCTCCATTTCACAATTTTTCTCCTTTGCTCTTCAACTACACGGTCTCCTTCCCTGTTTTCTTTTCTTTCTTTCTTTCTTGTTTTTTTTTTTTTTTTGAGACAGAGTCTCAAGCTGTCGTCCTGGGTAGAGTGCCATGGCATCACAGCACAAAGCAACCTCAAACTCCTGAGCCAAAGCAATTCTCTTGCCTCAGCCTCCCAAGCAGCTGGGACTACAGGTGCGTGCCATAGCTACTTTTTGGTTGCAGTTGTCATTGTTGCTTAGCAGACCCGGGCCGGGTTCCAACCCGCCATCCTAGGTGTATGTGGCTGGCGCCCTGCCGACTGAGCAATGGGTGCTGCCTCCTTCCCTGTTGTTATTAACATTTTGAGTTGATCTCCCAGTTTCAGACTTACCCTTTAAGTCCACCCTCCACTCTGCAATGCGGATGATCCCTCTACAAAATCTCATCCTATTACTCACCTGCCTAAATCTTCCAACGTTCTGCATTGCCAGCTACTACCCGTTCCCAGAAGGTACTGTGTTCCCACAGGTATCCATGCCTTTGCATGTGCTAGAGCTTCTTCCTGGTTTAACTCTCTCCTTGATCTTTGCTTGAATAACTTCCATCTTTCTTCAAGATTCATTTTAGGGACTGGGCATGGTGGCTCACGCCTGTAATCCTAGCACTCTGGGAGGCTGAGGCGGGTGGGTTGCCTGAGCTCATGAGTTTGAGACCAGCCTGAGCAAGAGCGAGACCCCACCTCTAAATATAGTTGGGGCCTGGCGCCTGTGGCTCAATGGGCTAAGGCACCAGCCACGTACACCTGAGCTGGCGGGTTTGAATACAGCCCAGGCCCACCAAACAACAATGACGGCTACAACCAAAAAAATGGCTGGGCGTTGTGGTGGGCGCCTATAGTCCCAGCTACTTGGGAGGCGGAGGCAAGAGACTTGCTTGAGCCCAGGAATTGGAGGTTGCCGTGAGCTGTGATGCTACAGCACTCTATTCAGGGTGACAGCTTGAGGCTCTGTCAAAAAAAAAAACAGTTGGGCATTGTGGAAGGTGCCTGTAGTCCCAGCAACTCTGGAGGCTGAGGCAAGAGAATCGCTTGAGCCCAAGAGTTTGAGGTTGCTGTGAACTATGAAGCTACGGCACTCTACTGAGGGCAACAAAGTGAAACTCTGTCTGAAAAAAAAAAAAAGATTCATTTCAGGGTGGTGCTTATGGCTCAAAGGAGTAGGGTGCCGGCCCCATATGCTGGAGGTGGCGGGTTCAAACACAGCCCCGAACAAAAACTGCGGGTGGTGGGGAAATATTCATTTCAGGCAACACCTCCTCCAGGAAGCCCTCTCTGATCTCCCTTAGTCCCTCCCTAGTTTAGATGCCCCTCCTGTGTGTTCCCATGGCATCCTGGGCTCACTGGAATTATATCCCTGTCTGTGCTGTAGTTTTATCAGTTGTTAATTAGTCTGAATCCACCTTAGCTTATGTGCCTGAGGACAGAAACTCAACAAATGTTTGTTAAATTAACTGGACATAGATGTTGGTTTGTTTGGTATCAGTTTGATGTTACTTTTCTTTTTTTTTTTGAGACAGAGTCTTTCTGTGTCCTGGGTAGGGTGCCGTGGAGTCCTAGTTCACAGCAACCTCGAACTCTTGCGCTCAGGTGATCCCCTTCCCTCAACCTCCAGAGTAGCTAGGACTACAGGTACTCACCAGAACTCCTGGCTAGTTTTTCTATTTTTATTTATTTATTTATTTATTTTTTGTAGAGACAGAGTCTCACTTTATTACCCTGGGTAGAGTGCTATGGCATCACAGCTCACAGCAACCTCCAACTCCTAGGCTTAGGTGATTCTCTTGCCTCAGCCTCCCGAGTAGCTGGGACTACAGGCGCCCTCCACGATGCCCGGCTATTTTTCTGTTTTGCAGATGGGCCAAGGCCAGGTTTGAAGCCTCCACCTTCAGTGTATGGGGCCGAGGCCCTACTCAATGAGCCACAGGCACCACCCTATTTTTTATTTTTTTTTGAGACAGAGTTCAAGCTGTCACCCTAGGTAGAGTGCCGTAGTGTCTTGGCTCACAGTAACCTCAAACTCTTGGGCTTAAGTGGTTGTCTTAACTCAGCCTCCCAAGTAGCTGGGACTATAGGCATCCACCACAATGCCCAGCTATTTTTTGTTGTCGTTGTTGTAGTTGTCATGGTTTTTTAGCTGGCCCAGGCCAGGTTTGAACCCGCCAGCCCCAGTGTATGTGGCTGGCGTCCTACCCACTGAACTACGGGCGCTGCCTGTTTTTCTATTTTAATAAAGATGGGTCTCATTCTGGCTCAGGTTGGTCTTAAAAGGTTAGAGGGATTCAAATATTTACATGCTGAGAGAGCACAGAGCTGTAATAGTTAGAGAGCAAGAGGTTAGTGATTTGGAAGATGGAGGAGATTAAGAATAGAACAAGTGCCTGAAGGGGCAGAAGGGAGGGCTCCTGAGCACAGACAGTGCAACATACCTTTGGCAGGTGCAGAGACAGAGACAGAGACACCCTTTTCTCTGAGCCTGCAGGTGCTGATGCCTATATCTGTTGGTAGGGAGCAGGCAGGACATTGGGGAGTTTACAATTCATGGCCTTGGTTTCCTCTAATCTAATCTAATCTAAGTGTTAAATTGGTATGAAGGACCTTGGAGACAGAATTGGCTAGGGTTCCTCTTCTTCTGTGACCTCCCATTCCTCACTCCTCCACAAATCCCTGGCCACGCTCAGTGCTCTTGAACTATCTTGACTGTGAAATGTACTGAGCTTCAGCAATCAGCCCATTGAAAAATTTAGTCCTTATATGAGAGAGTGTGTGTAAAACACTTAGCCCAGCACCAAGTACATAGGAAATACTCAGTAAATAGTGGCCCTTTTTGTCTGTATTACCAAGAATGTACAGGTCTTTTCTAGCTGCCATAGAGCAGTCTGTACGGTGTAGTCCTCACCCTCCTCAAGCTTACGTTCTTTTTTGTTTTTGAGACAGAGTCTCAAGCTGTCGCCCTGGGTAGAGTGCTGTGACATCATAGCTCATAGCAATCTCCAACTCAGGTCAGTCATCTTGCCTCAGTTTTTCTATTTTTAGTAGAGACGGGGGTCTCAATTTTGCTCAGGCTGGTCTTGAACTTGTGAGCTCAAGCAATCCACCTGCCTTGGTAGATTATTATTATTTAAATAATTTAAAAGGAATAATGAAAAGGAATGCAAAGTGATATGCGGTCATCACTGACATGTAAATGGTGCTCTGGGTGGTGCCTGTGACTCAGTGAGTAGGGTGCCAGCACCATATACTGACGGAGGCGGGTTCCAACCCGGCCCCAGCCGACCGCAACAAAAAAATAGCCGGGCGTTGTGGCGGGCACCTATAGTCCCACCTACTTGGGAGGCTGAGGCAAGAGAATCACCTAAGCCCAAGAGCTGGAGGTTGCTGTGAGCTGTGATGCCACAGCACTCTACCAAGGGCAACAAAGTTAGACACTGTCTCTAAAAAAAAAAAAAAAAAAAAAAAGAATAAATAAAATGGTGTTTTGTTTTTTGAATACACCTGCACTAAAAATGTTTTCTTTTCTTTTCTTTTTTTTTTGAGACAGAGTCTCACTCTGTTGCCCTGGTAAGAGTGCCGTGGCATCTTAGTTCACAGCCACCTCAAACTCCTGGGCTCAAGTGATTCTCTTGCTTCAGCCTCCCAAGTAGATGGGACTATAGGCACCTGCCACAACACCTAGAGATGAGGTCTCGTTCTAGCTCAGGCTGGTCTCAAACCCATGAGCTCAGACAATTCACCTGCCTTGGCCTACTAAGTGCTAGGATTACAGGAGTGAGCCACTGCGCCTGGCCAAAACAATGTTTTCTAATATGACCTAAAATTTAGATATGTACAAAAGCTGACATAAAGAGTTCATTAAACAGTACTTATCCTTAATTTGCATGATGCCTCCAATATTTACTGTTTTATTTATTTATTTATTTTTGTAGAGACAGAGTCTCACTTTATCACCCTAGGTGGAGTGCCGTGGCATCACACAACTCATAGCAACCTCCAACTCCTGGGCTTAAGTGATTCTCTTGCCTCAGCCTCCCGAGTTGCTGGGACTACAGGTGCCTGCCACAACGCCCAGCTATTTTTTTCTATTTTTGCAGTTTGGCGGAGGCCAGGTTTGAACCCACCACCTTCAGTATATGGGGCCGGCGCCCTACTCGATGAGCCACAGGCGCCGCCGTACTGTTCTATTTTTAAAAAGTAATGGTCAAGAGAGTATTATGAGCTTAATTGTGTTCCTCTAAAATTCATACATAGGCCTGGCGAGGTGGCTCATACCTGTAATCCTAGCACTCCGGGAGGTCTAGGCAGGTGGATCCCTTGAGCTCAGGAGTTTGAGATCAGACTGAGCAAGAATGAGACCCCCATCTCTACAAAAAATGGAAATGCTAGTCAGGCATGGTGGCGGGTGCCTGTAGTCCCAGCTACTCAGAAAGCTGAGGCAAGAAGATTGCTTGAGCCCAGGAGTTTGAGGTTGCTGTGAGCTATGATACGGCACTCTTCCCAGGGCAACAGAGTGAGACTCCACCTAAAAAAAAATCATTCATTGAAGTCCTAACCCTCAGTACTTCAGAATGTGACCTTATTTTGAGATAAGGTCTTCGTAGAGGTAATCTGGTTTAAATGAGGCCATTCCATTGTGACTAGTATCCTTAAAAAGGAGGAAATTTGGAGGCACCCTTAAATTCAACAAGACTAACACGTGAAGAAGAGGATGACCACCTACAAGCCAAGGAGAGAGATGTGGAATAGATCCTTTCTTCACAGTCCTTCCCTGTGAAGGAATTAACCCTACTGACACCTGGATCTTAGACACTTCTAGCCTCCAGCATTGTGAGTCAAATTTCTGTTGGTTAAGCTACTTAGTCTGTGGTACTTTTGTTATATAAGCCCTAGAAAACGAATAACAAACTGATTTCGTGACTCACCATTGGGGGGCTACCTGCAGTTCACAGATCAGACAGTTCTTTTTTTCTGTTTTTTTGTTTATTTGTTTGTTGCAGTTTTTTGTCTGGGGATGGGTTTGAACCCACCACCTCGGATATATGGGGCTGGTGCCCTACTCCTTGAGCCACAGGCTCCACCCCCTATGCTTTTAATTTTATTTTATTTATTTATTTTTGAGACGGAGCCTCAAGCTGTCACCCTGGGTAGAGTACTGTGACATCACAGCTCACAGCAACCTCCAATTCCTGAACTCAGTTGTGTGTGGCTGGTGCCTTAGCCCATTGAGCCACAGGTGCTGAGCCTGCTTTTTATTTTTTAAAACAGCACCTTACTCTGTTGCCCAGGCTACAGTGACATATGTCTACCTAGCTCACCACAACCTCAAACTCCTAGGTTCAAAAGAGTAGCTGGGACTACCGTCACCCACCACCACACCCAGCTAGTTTTTCTACTTTTAGTGGAGACAGAGTCTCGTCCTTGCTCAGGCTGGTCTCAAACTCCTGAGCTCAAGGAATCCTCCTGCCTTGACCTCCTAGAGTGCTAGGGCTACAGGCGTGAGCCACCACATCTGGCCCTTTTTCTATGCTTTCTCTCATGTAATCTTCATAGCCACTGAGTGGGACGGCAGGGCCCAGAGGAGGGTGATGCAACTAGGTACTCATTCTCAGAGTCACGCAGTGGGATGTCATCACTGAAGGTCTGGAAACTCTGCAAGTGCACAATCTGAAGATGAGAACCTCCTGAAACTTTGTGCCTGAGGAGCCCCTTGCTTTAGTCTAGACACTGCTGAAGCAGGAATAACTATTGTCCCCATTTAAGGGTAGACACATATTCATGAAGCTCCTAAGTGGAGTCAGACCCAAAGCCAAATTTGTCTCTAAATTCTGGGTTCTTTTCATGGCATAAGTGTCCCAATTGGTCCAATCAATCAGAAAGGAAGACAATAAATATCATTTATCTACCAGTTGCTCTTCATCTTCTTACCCACTAAAAGGAGCCAAGGTGACTACATTTACTTCCCTCTCACCCCCGCCCAAGTCTTCAGGCACTTGGATCTCCTGAGACCCTTAGATGGTGAAACCTGACTTCAGTTGCTGTCTATGGATGTCACAGGCAGAGTGGACCCCTGGGAGCACATACAAAGTACACGTGCGGTGAGCACATATATGCACATACCTCCCCTCCTTCCTCCATTGATTGCTATACAAGCTATACAGGCACCCCTTGCCTGCCATCTCCACCCTGGACTCTGTACTGCCTCCTCTTCAATTCACTGCCTTGCAGACACGATCAACAGATAAACACACACATCTTTAATGGACTCTACCTTTTTAGCAGTAATAATACCCCCCAAATCTGAGGTGTGTGTCTGGAGACCTCTATATAGGATGAAGACCCCTCTGCTTTCTTCATACCTTATTTCTTCTGGACCATAAAAACAGTGCCAGGCACTGTTCTAAGCTTTCACACGTATTACCCCATTTCGTTCTTACAACATTGTGGATGAAGATTCTTACTTGCTCCATTTTACAGGTGACAAGACTGACCCACACAGTAAATTGCTCAGATTGCTAATGTGCTGTTAGCAATATTAGCAGGATTTTGGGCAGCGCCTGTGGCTCAGGGGGTAGGGCGCCAGCCCCATATACCGAGGGTGGCAGGTTCAAATTCAGCCCTGGCCAAACTGCAACAACAAGAAAAAATAACCCGGCGTTGTGGTGGGCGCCTGTAGTCCCAGCTACTCGGGAGGCTGAGGCAAGAGAATCGCCTAAGCCCAGGAGTTGGAGGTTGCTGTGAGCTGTGTGACGCCATGGCACTCTACCCAGGGCGATAAAGTGAGACTCTGTCTCTACAGGAAAAAAAAAGAAAAATTAGTAGGATTTTAATCCAAGCAGCCTGAGCCCAAGCTCCTGACTGATGTGTTCTGCCCTTGGTTCATGCCCTGTGCTGCCTAGCTGGGTCCACAGACGCGCACTCATGCAAAGGTTGGGGGGTGGGGCGCGGGGGCAGGGGAGGAGGAACTGGGTGTTGGGAATTATTTCAGGCACGAGGGGGCAGCACAGGCCTAGCTTTGGGCCCTCAGCCCAGCCCAGTTAAGGGAAAGAGGAGGGGAGTAGAAACTTACTCCTACCTCCCACTACCCTTCACACGCCGCCCTTTCCACACGCTGGGGCTCTTAGGTTTGGGGCTGTGAAGGCTCTCTGAGTCCTTCGGGTCCCTCAAGTTCCTCCCCCAGCAAAAACTGCGGAACCATACTTATGATGATGACTCAGGAGCTGAGCAAGCTCTGTGTGTGTGTGTGTGTGTGTAGCATTGTGATTTTTCAAGTGCTTCTGAGTGTTGACATGTGTACCTGCCCGTGTGTGTGTGTGCGCGCGCGCATATTCTTTTGGCCAGGGAAGTTGTGCTTGTATTTGTTTCTGGGCGTGTCTGTGTTTACCCCAGAAACAGATAGGAACTTAGCCAAGGCTGCACAACAGATTCGTATTCAAACTTGTCCCCTGGAAATCTGTAGGCAGCAGCTCCAGCTTGTGCGGGCTCCCACCAGGGAGGATGGTGCCTTGTGAGGAGGGGGCAAAGACAGGATTCCCTTTGAGGGACTCTAGGAATCTTAATTCTTAGCCTAGGGTTCCCCTCCCCCCGCCAATGGTCACGGGACCTCTAAGGCGTTCCCGGGAAGGGAGGGGGAACTAGGAGTTCCAGCCACTGTTGAGCTCCCCAGCTGCTTTTCAGGGTCCTCCACTGGAGGGAGCGCAGAGTCCAGAGGGATTTGCTTTTCCTGAGGCCCCAAAGGTCCTAGCTCCTTGTGGACGCAAATGCCCAGCCCTGCAGAAGTTTGAGAATGACAGTTTGGGGCACCAGGTCTCTGGTTGACATCAGGAGACTTTCTAAAGAAAGTTGATTGCTTTTGAGGGGGCCAGAGTAAGTGGGGTAAGCCTCCTCTCCAGCTTGTCTTCAGGGCCTGGAGCCCCAGTCTTGACCCCTCCATCTGCTCCCCCACCCAGCCAAGGAGGCACACATGTTCACCCCACTTTCTTCCTCTTCCTCCTCCAGCCCACTTTCTCTTCTCTGTGTCGTCAGAGGTCCAGGGAGGGACCTGGGTAGACGGAGAAGCCGGAAACAGCGGGCTGGGGCAGCCACTGCTTACACTGAAGAGGAAGGCCAGGAGATTGTGTGTCTCTGTGTGTGTGTTCTTCTTTTTTGTTTCTTTTTGGGGAAGGTAGGGGTGCTAGCAGGGCCAGCCCTGAACACGCTGGACAGCTACAGACTCATGGGGCCTGGCAGTGCCCGCTGAGAGAGGAAGACAGCAGAAAGGTTGCCAAGGTGAGGGGATGCCTTCGACCAACGAGGGGGCGCTCTGACTGTGAGTTGGGGTGGACAGTGGAGGAGGGCTCCAGAGATCCACCCCTGGGTTGGGTGGATGGTCCTCAAGAAACTGTCTCAGCTCACGTTAGAGCTGGTAGTACTCTGGGTTTTCACCGTTTGGAAATGTTGGAGGAATAGGGGGTGGTTATAGCCTCAGCATTCCCCCGCCCCCACCCCTGTCTCTTTTCTATACCTCACCTCCAGGGGCACGGAAAGTCCGAGGAAGGAGGAGGAGTGCCCCTCTGCCCTCTGGGGGGTGGGAGTGACTGCCCCTCCCTAGGGGGTTGATGCCAGAAGACTGGGCCCCGGTCAGAACCCCATCCTCTCCCCTACAAAGGTTCCTGTTCAAGGGTGTGGCTGGGGGGTGCGCAAGCCCCAGATGTAGACCTCATGGTGCCACAGAGGAGGGGGAATTTCCCCCTTAAAACTGCTCCACGCTTGGCTGCTGTAGACGCCGAGATTTCCCGGCGGCGCCGAGTTAACCCTCCTCGTGCTGAACTGGCTCCGCCTCTCGGCATCCCACTCCCCCGCCCCCGCCGCCACATACACCCATTGGGCAACTCGGGAAACTCTTTTGACTTTTGATCTTGTGGTCCTGTAGTCAGAAGACTAGGGAATAGAAGGAATGATATAATCAGGTTTAGGCCACCAAGCCGGCAGACGAAGACCCTGGATGTCCGGCTGCCCTTCCCTGGTTGGAGGGCACACTGGCCCCGCCCCCCGCACACTGTGACTCCGCCTCCATGACCCCCTTCTGCGTATGAAGGCTAAAGGGCCTCCGTCCTGGTCAGGCTATCGATCCAGCCTTGTTATGGGGTGAAGGCGGGGGAAAATGTGGCGTCCTAGTGTCTGAGGAGAGAGGGGATTGGAAACTTTTAGCCAGGGCCGCGCCAGGAGGCTGGTCACTCCATAAGTGGATGTAGAGAAAAGGGGACTCACTCCAATCCCTAATAGACCAGGGGTTGAGGGTCAAAAGTCTGGAGTCTATGCATCCTGAGAGACAGAGGAGGAATGAATTTGAAACAGACCAAACACGGCTCCAAAAAGTGCCCCACCCCAGGGGGGTGGTTATAGAAAGGCCTATTGGAGAATTCTGAGCAGGAGGGAGGAGGATTCAGCTCTTAAGAAAAAGAGCTGGGGGGCGGCTCCTGTGGCTCAGCGAGTAGGGCGCCGGCCCCATATACCGAAGGTGGCGGGTTCAAGCCCGGCCTCGGCCGAACTGCAAAACAAAAAAATAGCCGGGCGCTGTGGTGGGTGCCTGTAGTCCCAGCTACTCGGGA
>CAUYON010212755.1:0-56952 GCA_963573935.1 Arctocebus calabarensis
GAAGCCTCTACAGAAAATCCTCAAGCAGAGTAGGTAGGCCAAGACCGGTTTTATCATGAGCTGTTCTGATAACCTCTGATTGTAAAACTGGAGTTGGATCAATTGGATTGTAACCCATGTTAAACATTATATTTTGTGCCGGCTTAGAAATGGTAGGAATAGAAATCATAGCACCCCATTGCTTTAGAAAATCTCTTCCCCAAAGGTATAAAGCAATAGGAGCCACATAGGGGTGCAATTGAGCTTTCTGCCCTTCAGGTCCTGAGCAATCTAAGGTTTTTACACTTTGTTCTATGTCTGATAAAGTTCCCATGCCAACAAAAGTAGCTTTAATTTTTTTCTTTAGGCCAATTTTCAGGCCACATATATGAAGCAATGATAGACACATCAGCCCTAGTATCCACAAGACCAGTAATAGAGATATTCTCAAAAAAAGTAATAGTACATTGTGGTCTAAAGTCATTAAGATAAGTATGCAAAAAAACCTGTTTTCCAATGCTTCCAAAGCCACCTTCTCTTTTTACTGGAGCAGCTTTTCCTTTATGATAAGGTAAAATTAGTATTGGAGCTATTCTTTGTCCAGATTTTAGTTTTACAGTCTGAGTGGAAGAAGCCATTAATAAAATTTCACCTTGATAATCAGAATCTATAATTCCTGGATGGATATTTAAACCTTCCTTAGTCAGGCTACTTCTCCCTAAGATTAGACCCACAGTGTATTTTTGAATGGGCCCATAAATGCCAGTAGAAAGTTTTTTGGGTAAAGTTTCTGGGCTTATTTCTTCATCCATTAAAATGGGTAGATCTAAAGAAGCACGTCCCTGTGTGGCAGGAAAAGATCTTGGACATGCAACTTTATTGTTTTTGCTGATTGTCTTGATTCATCTGAGCGTGAGCTACAGCATTGCTGACTGGAAACTGCGTTTATGGACTCGGGTCTGAGGGCCTCGAGCTGAGCCCGATCTCCCATTTTTTGAATTATTTTTGGAGCTGGAGTCATTTCTACTGGGTAACAAATTTCCATCTTTATCTCTTGCTGACCTATATTCGTTTGTCCAGTGATTTCCTTTTCTACAATGATGACACACCCCAGGTGGTTGTGCTTTGGTAGTCAGAGGAGTTTCAGTTTTACGACAGTCGGCTCTGATATGACCCACTTTGCCACAATTAAAACACTTAGGTATTGATTTTTTTGCTTCTATAGCTTCTGCCAATGCAGCAGCCTTAAGTTGAGTTTGAAAAGCTCCTGAGCCAATGTCCCTACAGACTTTTAAATATTGCTCAATAGTAACATTGTCTTGATTTTTACAGCAGTTAATGCCTGCTTGCAATCAAAATTTGCATTTTCAAAGGCTAATTGTAACAAAAGCATCTGCCTTGCTTCAATTCCTGGAATAGATCCCTCTATTGCAGTTTGCAATAGTGCTACAAACTCTGAATAGGGTTCATTATTTCCCTGAATTATTTTTGTAAAACAGCCTTAAAGAAAGATGGAGACTTTACCTCTTTTGTGTTTACATGGATGGAGCTGGAACATATTCTTCTTAGCAAAGTATCTCAAGAATGGAAGAAAAAGTATCCAGTGTACTCAGCCCTGATATGAAGCTAATTTATAGCTCTCATATGAAGGCTAAAACCCAATTATAGCACAAGAATACAAGGAGAAGGGAAAGGGAGGGGGGGGAGGAGGAGTGGAGGGAGGGCAATTGGTGGGATCACACCTATGGTGCATCTTAGCAGAGTACTGGTGAAACTTATCAAACGTAGAATATCGATGTCTTCATATAGGGATTAAGAAAATGCCATGAAGGCTATCTCTAACAGTATGATCAAAATATTTCTATTTGTATATGAAGTAAGCACATTGTGCCCCATGATTGCACCAATGTACACAATTATGATTTAATAAAATTATTAAAAATAAAAAAATAAAAAATAAAAAGAATAAGATTTTAATTCTAAGAAATAACAAATGTGATACCTATGAAATTAAGAGGGTGAAAAGATGAAATAAAGGTCATGACAAGTCTGGTAAGCAGAAAAATAATAGTAATGTTTATGTTTGTTAAGACTTTATGATTTGAATACTCTATTTGAAATTCAGGCATGTCACAAGTTAACCCTACATGGTCACATGTCTCTCCTACTAGGAAAGAAAAGAAATAAAAGAAGCTTGTGTCAAATTTGGCTCTGCTGACTGTCACGGGTATGGTTGCCAAGTGTTTTAAAGATGAAGAAACTCAGGGTGAGATTGAGAAAAGTCCAATAAAGTTAGTGAATTTACAGAATTAATACTTTGTCCAATATTCTTTTATTCTTAGAATTCAACTCTATTTCTTGCACTTAATCCATCTTTCACATTTCTGTAGTGTTTTTCAGTCTAAAATTTGACAACTCCTTTTACAGAATAGAAACTATGGTTTTTTTGGACAAGCAGCTTGAACCACATTACCCTGGATTGAAGAGTGGAAGCTTCTAACATAGTCTAACTCTTCTGACTTTAAATACCCTTTACCCTACACAATTAATTCTGCAAATCACTCCACTTAAATTCTTTGATCACTTGTTTGTGATGAGTTATGATCTTATTGATTTTTACATTTGGTAGGAGCTAGTCCTCCTAATAAATTTGAAAATAAATATAGAATTTCAGATTGTAAAGTTGTACTATGTAATCTTTTTCATCTATTCAGTTTTAAATGACATTATCAAGATATGATTTACCTACAGTCATATCTGATATAATCCACAATTCAATGAACTTTAGTATATTTGCCACCATCATTATGGTCAATTTTAGAACATTTTTGTCATCTTCCAAAATAAATCCCGCACCCATTAGCTATCTCCCCACTACCTCCCTATCTCTTGCACAGCCCCTAACAAATAACTTTCTGTCTTTATAACAAGAAATGTCTATTGTTTATCTTTTATATAAAGGGAATCACATAATATGTGGCCTTCTGTGACTGTCTTCTGTGAACTGCAAATATTTTCTCCAATAATATGAGTTGTATTTTAAAATGTCCTTTGAAGCAGAAAAGATTTTAATTTTTGTCCAATATACAGAGTGCCACAAAAATGTGTACACATTTTGAGAAAAGAAAAAACTGTATTAAAATTCTAATTCTCAGTATCTACCAATAGCAAAAGATAAAGACAAATCACATTTGACATTAGCAATTACATGAAGCAATCAAATTGGTTACCATCAGCATTCAGAAACTTCTGTCTATGGCAAAATACTGCTCAGGCAATGCTGATCCAATTGTCTACTTGTATTGCTGTGCATGCCATTCCAGTTTCTTCCTGTCTCAAATTTATCACCAATGTGAACAAATGTAAGCCGTGTTGGAGGTTCTGCTGTTTACTCACACCTCCACTGTCACTGCACTTCCACAATGTTCTTGAATTTCAAATACCACTTAAAAATCATCTTGTGCTACTCTGAGGACAGCTGTGCTTCCACATTTTCTTTGACTGTACTGCCTATCGCATGGTGATGCTAGCATTCATTTGATTAATGCCATCCCTTGAGCAAATATCATGCTATGCATTGCTATTATAATTAATAAATTCAACTTCAAAAAGTAATATATAGATAACATTGCTTAAAATGTGTATCCTTTCTTTTGACACCCCTCAATATTTAGTTTTCCATTTGTTTTCTGTGCTTTTAGTGTGATATCTGAGAATCTATTGCCAAATCCAAGGTCATAAATATTTGCCCCAATATTTTCTTTGAAGAGTTTTATGATTTGACTCTCATATTTGTCATTGATCCTTTTGGAGTTAATTTTTAAATATGGTATGAAGTAAGGGCAACATTTTATTCATTTTCATGTGACTATCTGTTTGATCAGAACCATCATTTAAAGACTGTTCTTTGCTACTAAATGACTGGCACCCTTGTTGGAAGTGACTAGGGTAATGTTTGTAGGCTCTCAATTTAATTTCATTGACTTATATGTGTATACTTATGTAGAGCAATGCTATCTCGATTACCACTGCTTTGTAATAATTTTTTAAAGCTTTAAATTTCTTCATTTTCTTTTATTTGCTGAATTCCTTTATTATTTTTATAGCTTTGTTTGTTTGTTTTCAGGGGTTTCCTTAGGATTTTTTAATTACAGTGGAGCATGTCATCTGCAAATACATGTTGTTTTATTTCTACCTTTCCATTGTGAATATCTTTTATTTCTTGTTCTTGAGTTAGGAAGTTATTCCCTCATTTTCTATTTTGTGGAAGGATTTGTCAATAATGGGTATTAGTTTTTTCTAATTGTTGTTTGTTTTAGCCCTTCCAATTAGGTTGTTGTTCCATTTTGAGTAATTTTTATAATATGCTACGATATATGGGTTCAACTTTATTCTTTCGGATGTTAATCTTCAGTTATTCCTGTAACATCTGTTAAACATACATTTCTTTCTCCTTTAATGAACTTGGTGACTTTTTATCAAACATCAAAATTGGCCATACATGTATGGATTCATTCCATGACTCTCAATTCCCTCTCAATTGGTCCATATGCCCATCCTTGTGCCAGCACTACATTGGTTTGATTATTGTAGTAAACTTGTTAAATAAGGGAGTATGTGTGTTCTTTAATTTTGATCTACTTTTCAAAGATTCATTTAGCTCTTCATGGCCCCCTGCAATTACTTATGCAATTGAGGATTGCCTTTTTTCCTCAACTCTGGTATTTCATCCAGAACCCTCAATGAGAACATCTTCCTAAGTCTGGCTGTAATCTCCTGTGCCACAAAATTATGATATTATATCCCTTGTTGGCCTCATTGCACAAAAGTGGAGAAAATTATTTTCTCCCTAATTCTGTGTGTATTCTGGAAAATCAAAATAGAATTATTATTCCCCCTATATAACAGAATTTCTTAGAAGAACAATGATTCAGCTTTCATTATGAAATTCTATAAGGGCTAAGCTAAATAGAGCTTATGACCAGTGTAAGGAGATACCAAATTGGTTTGTGTCTCTAACTCATGTATTTTCTCCAGTCATTAAAATTTTGAAATATTTCTGACAAAGTTTAATGGGACTTTATCCAATTTAACCCCACTATCATTTCCATACTCTTTCCCTATGTATTGATATAGACAATTGAGTGGCTACAAATCTAAATTGTGTATAAATGCTATTTTAAGAACCCTTTTTTCCAAACGTATTTCACATGTAAAAAATATAAATCAAAGGTCTGCCTATTCACTGGACAAACAATTCTGAATATTTGATTGTAGGGGATTAAAAACAAAATTTATTAACCTTTTATTAGTGCTGTAGCCTGAGGACTATAGTTTTTTGTTTACAAAAAATATGTATTTTTATCTCTGCCTAATTTTGTAGTGTTTTCATTTTTGTCAGAAAATTCTATTTTACACTCTCACTGAACTATAAACTAGTCTCTGAGACTGCATTGTCCAGTGGTAACTCTTGGGCACATTTAGCAACTTTATTTTCAATATAAATTAATTAAAATTAAATGCGATTAAAACTGCAGCTCCTTAGTCATGCTACCTACATTTCCTGTGCTCAGTAATCACATGGCTTACACAGTATGCTAAAACAGAGATATAAAAACAGTTTAATCACAGTCTGTTTTAAGCACAGATACAACAGCAGACTGTATCTACTGGACAACATTGCTTCAGTACTCTTAGGATTGTTATGTGACATTTTAGCCTTTTGCCTTCCCCAATGCTAATTCTTTCCTCTGATAGATTTTTTCCCCCTTTACCTAATTTAAAGACAATATTCATTTTTAAAGTGTAATATATATATGTCTTTATGTGTATTATATATACACAAATAAGATACTTGCCCCTAATACTTCGAACATGCAACATAAAAGTGTATATCATGGATTCAGACTGCCAGGTTTTGAATCTCAGCACTTTAATTACCAATCAATTACTAGCTGTGTGACTAAGTGCAAATTTTTTAACTTTTGTGTGCTAGGATACTGTGCTTCTCAGAGGATTATGAGAGGACTATATGAAATAAAATAAATGAACCACTTAGAACACTACCTTACATGTAGTAAGAATTTAACAAATATTAGATACCATTTTAGATTTATAACATCACTTTTTATAGTTACTTGTGACTTATTTCAACTGAGAAATTCTGAATAAAGATAGTGTTTTATTCACCTTTTCAGGCTTCCAGCACCTATTAAACATCAAACATGTTATAATAAATATATATTTAAATAAATTAAAAATAAATAATAAATTCAAAATAAGATATAAAAATTAGTAATAGACGTATAAGGAAAAATAATAATATGGGTTTGTTTGCTAGATTCTAGATGAGTCTTTATATTCATAAAAGAATATTGGAAGAAAAAGTATCCAATGTGCTCAGCCCTACTAATTTATAGCTTTCATATGAAGGTTATAACCCAAGTATAGCACAAGTATATGGGGAAAGGGGAAAGGGGGGGAGGTTGGGATGGAGGGAGGATAATTGGTGGGGCCACACCTATGGTGCATCTTAGAAGGGTACAGGCGAAACTTACTAAACGCAGAACAAATGTCTTCAAACAGTAACTAAGAAAATGCCATGAAGGCTATGTTAAACAGTTTGATAAAAACATTTCAGACTGTATATGAAACCAGCACAGTGTACCCCTTCATTGCACTAATGTACACAGCTATGATTTAATTAAAAAAAATCAAAAGAAATGTGAATAGACTCAGTGCCTGTAGCACAGTGGTTACGGCGCCAGCCACAAAAAAAGAATATTTCTGTCTAATTTTTTATGTTATGGTGACTCATAGTTTTATTAACTTCCTTGAGGGGCACTAGTGCTGGATAAGGAAGAATTCTCAGCTTCACAGTGGGAAGGAGGAAGCCGCATAGTTTGCATGGTGATGGTTGTTAGTTTATTTCTTGACCTCATGTTTGCCTTTAAAATGTGTGGTTTGGCTTATAAAAGTAGTTATTTTACAACAAATTTTGTGTTAAATGTTTTTGCTTTCATAAATAAAACACTGGAAAATTCAGCAGTTTTTTAAATTGTTATTTTATTATTAACAACTTTAAACATGTTTCTTAGCATTGTGCTCTCTTCCTTTTAGTAGAAAGAAGGTGAAGTTAAAAACATTGAAATTCATCCAAAAGGATTCTGATTGCTGGTTCAAGTGTGTTAAGAGCTTGGAAGTTGTCACTCCTACACTCAGGAAAAGAAAAAAGATGAACAAACTGAAACCAACATCGCATCTTAATCAGAGGGTGGAGATCGCAGAACTTAATCTGAGGATTGAGATCACAGGAAGAACTGTCATTCTGAAATCCAGACATGCGAATGTAGACGATCTGAGCTGACCAGGAGCAGGAGTCCCAGTTGCAGCCTGATAGGAATACTTAGTGTGTAATTTGCTAATTGACGGATATACTGAATATACTCCAGCATGAAACGCAAAACATTCCCAGGGCTCTGGTTCCAGGAAGCTCTCATACTTTCCTGAGTATTATTTCCAGAAGTCCTAATGGGTTCTCAGCATTAAGATTAAGAGGAAAAACCCCTCCTGCTTTCCTTTCTGAAGGGGGAGGACATTCTGAAGTACACTGCAGTGCATTTTGTCATTATTAAAAGGCTACCCTCAAAAGAAAGCAGAGCCCTAGCCAACAGAGTGGAAGGAAAACACCCAATTCCTGTCCAGATCAGCAGAGGGAAACAACCAATTCCTATAGCTCCAGCCTGTGTGTCTTACCTCAGATCAGCAGAGGGTGCTGAGAAGCACTTGTACAGGTCCTACCCAGGCTCACTAAAAGACTAAAGTTTAATTATAGAAGCAGAATATTTCCTCTTTCCCTAGACCTTAACTTCACATGAATAAGGCTCTCCTATTTCAGGGAATTATAGTTTTAAAAAACTGCAAGACTTGGACTGTCTTTAAAAGGGAGTGTTTTATAGAAACCCAACAGTAGATATAAGAACAAGGACACTTAAGAAAATTTTAACCTCTGACACCTATAGCCACAGCACCCAGTAAACAAAGCTTTAGTCATAGTCAGAGAAACATAAAACCTAACACAAAGGCCTGTTTTCCTCAATTCCTATCATCCAAGATATCTTGTCCTGCTTTTAATAGGAAATTATGAGATATGTTGAAAGTTAAAAAAAAAATAAAAGTAACTTTGAACGGACTAAACAAGTCTAAGAATTAGGCTCAAAAATGGCAAAAATATTGGTGTTATCAGAACAGAAATTTAAAATGATTATGATTACTATACTTAGTAATGGAAAGGAGTTTAATGGAAAACTGGGGAAACAAACAAGAACAAATGAATAATATGAGAATGAATGAAAACTTTAAGGGTGAATATGAAAGAAATGATAGAAATAAAAGACACTCAATGAAAAGAATACCTTTGACAGACTTATCAGCAAAACAAAAAATGGTAACTTGAAAATTTGTCACTATACACTTCTCAAAACAAAAAGCACAAAGAAAGTAAAGAAAAATGGAGCAGAGTATAAAGTTATTGTGTAACAATTACTGAAAAGTGTAAGGCATATATACTAACACCAACACAGGAAGAATAAAGAGACAAAAAGAACAGCAAAAATATTGAAGTGATAATGGTGGAGAATTTTCAAAAATTAATAACAGATTCAGAAACTTCAGAGAACACTGCACTAGATAACTGCAAACAAATTAAAAATCACTATGTCATAGGAGAACTGCAGAAAGTCAGAGAAAGGAAAAATCTTTGAAAGAAGCCAGAGGAAAGAAATACTACCTACAAGGGAACAAGAGTAAGAACTATATTACACTTTGCTTCAGAAACTAAGAAAAGTGAAATATTTAAAGTTTTAGAATAAGAAACAAACCAACCTACAATTCCATAGCCAGAAAAATAATAATTTGAAAGTGAGAGAGAAATAAAATATTTTTGTGTCAAATAAAAACTGAGAGCTTTAGTTTTCCATAGATCAGCTTTGCAAGAAGTACTAAAAAAAGGTCTTTAGAGAGGGAAAAAAAAGAAGATAATCCTCAGAAATTTATATAATTCCTTTCTTATTTTTCATTGATGTAATACATAATATTTCATTCAAAGTAATAATAGAAACTATTTTGGGTGATTGGGTGGATATAGCTTCTGGGTATGTGAAGTAAAAGACAGGACAATTATAGGGGACAGGAGGTTTGAATTGGGAATAATCTGCTATATCAGACTTGGCCTTCCTGTGAAGCAGTTAAACATTATTTGAAATTGAATTTAAATTAGTTGTAAATGTATATCACAACCACCAGAACAAATTAATAAGCTGAGAGAAAATGGAATCATAAAAATTGTTCAATCAAAAGAAAAGAAGGCACACAAATAGTGGAAGGGAAAAGAAAAAAGAAACACAATGGAATGAATAAAACACAATTTAAAAAATGTTAGATATCACCATGTTTGTAACAGTAATAGCAAATGTTAATTTCAAAGTGGGTAAAAACACAACTATATGTTATTGTGTTACAAATGGAAATAGATATTTGATATTGGTTTCTGGTTCCTAGTATTCTGGTTCCTGGTTTCCTTCTAGAAACCTATTTCTAGGTTTCTAGCCTAAACTAGAAATAGCCAGAGTCATACCCATACATACCCATTTGTATACTAATGAGACACTGTGGCTAGAACCCTTAGACAGAGTGGAAGTTGGTCCTTCAAAGACCAAAGCATGATTACAGAATCAGACCTTTTGGCCCAACACTCTAACACTGAGTTTACAGCCAAGAGATAATCATTTAATCAATCATATTTATGTGGTGAAATCTTTATTAAACCCCTTAAACAATGAGGTTTGGAAAGCTTTATTTTGTTGAATACATCAAGGGGCTGGGAGGGTAGAGTATCCTGGGAAATAGTGTGGGAGCTGCACACCTCTTTCTCCATATCTTTCTTTCCATTGACTATTCCTGAGTTATACTTTCCATAAGATATGTCCTGAGCTGTGGGAGCCATTTTAACAAATTATCAAACCATATTAGGGGGCAAACAACATAGAAAGGCTCTATTTATAGTGAAAGCAAAGGAAAGTGTGGCAACCTTGGGACCAAATATTTGGGACTGGTGTCTAGAGTGAGAGAAGGACTGTGTGGCTTAAACCTATGGCATTTGATGAACACTTCAGGTATTTAGTGTCAGAACTGTACTGTATGATAGGACATTAAGTTGGTGTCCAGAGAGTAGAGAATTGGTTGCTGTGAAGAAAAAGCCTACATCTTTGATGTCACAATTATTGACAGTAAAAATCAATCTGTAAGAAACTCACTTTATATATAAAGATGCAAGTATATTAAAAGTAAAGAAATGGAGAAGGATACGCCAAACTAACACAAATCAAAGGAAAGCTAGAATAGCTATAATAATTTCAGACAAAGTAAACTTCAAAGTAGGGAAATTGTCAGCAATAAAATTTGGCATTACATAATAATAAAGGAGATAGTTTTCTAAGAAAAGAAAATCTGTAATGTGTATACACCTAAAAGCAGAATGCTGAAATAGGTGAGGCAATAACTGATAAAATTGTAAAGAGAAATAGACAAATCCACTGTTATAGCTGAAGACTTCTTCCATGCACCTCTACCAGTAACAGCAAGCAGAAAATCAGTAAGGATATTGTCAACTAAAGGCCATCGCCACTCAACTGAACGTAATTGACAGATATAGGATACTTCTACAACATCAGAATATACATTCTTCTAAAGGTCAAATAGAATAGTGATCAACATTACTATAGTCTTTACCATAATGCACATTTCAACAAATTTAAAAGAAAATAAATCACGTAAAGTGTGCTCTCAGACCACTGTGGGAATAAACCAAAAACTAACAACAACGAGTTAGTTAGAAAATCCCCAAATATTTGAAGATTAAACAACACATTTCTAAGTAACATATGAGTTAAAGTTGTCTAGAGAGAAATTAAAAATATATGTACTATGTTTATAGAAAAATTAAAATGAAAATGTGGGAGTAAATGGCAGCTTCCTCTTTCCCCCAAAATTTCACTGAAAAGACAACTGACAATTAAGGCAGATTAATAAAAGAAAAAGGTGTATTTACTGTGAGCACACAGAGAACCACAGAGAAATTATCTAATACCCCAATGGAATCTAAATATTTTTATGCCCTCCTTTTAGAGGAGAGGAAAAAATGAAGAATATAGGTAATTCTATTCAAGGTAATAAATGAATGGTTGCTAGGGAGGAGGAGGAATGGATGGGAATCAAAATGATTTGTAAATGATTATCTTTGCAGAGTAAATTAACTCTGAGAGACAGGTATTATATTTAAAATGATTTGGGCCAGTTCTGGTTACATTCTTGATTTTCTTTTCTCCAATGTAATGAGGCAACAGGGAAGACAAAGTATTTGATTGTCCTTTTGATGGGTCTGTCTAGTTAAGGAAATAGAGTGAAAGCCCCTTCTGAGGACCTTTTGATCTCTAAGGGCTTTTACTCTTCATAACAAGGAGTCAAATTTTGGGATAAAATTTCCTAAGCCTCTTCAATATTATAACATTATAATATTAAACTTAGTGGGGATGCACAAACAGCATTGCTTTGCACTATTAATATTATTATTTTAAAACAGAGTTTCATTCTGTTGCCCTATGTAGAGTGCAGTGGCATCATCACATTTCACTGCAACCTCACACTCCTGGGCTCAAATGATCCTCCTGCCTCAGTCTCATGAGTTGCAGGGACATTCCGCCATGCCCAATTATTTTTTTCTATTTTTCATAGACATGGATATCTTACTGTTGCTCAGACTGGTCTGGAACTTCTGAGTGCAAACAATCCTCCTACTTTGATCTCCCATATTTCCAGTATTTTATGGGCATGAACCACCATACCTAGACTGAATTAAATATTAAAGTATAGATCTAAAGTCAATAATATAATGTTCTACCTTAGGAAGCTATAGAAAGAATATATTCTTATAAATTTGGAGTAAGCAGAAGAAAGGAAACAGTAAAATTAAGAGTAGAAATCAATGAACTTGAAATCAATAGAGGAAAAAAGATCAATGAAACCAAAAGCAACTGTTTGAAAAGATTAAAAAATATTGATAAAACGCTAGCCAGGGTAATCAGAGAGTAAAGAGAGAAGATGCAAATTACCAACATCAGAAATGAAAGAAAGGCTATTATTACTAATCCTATGGCCATTCATAAGAATACTATGAATAGCTCTATACCCAAAAGTTTATAACTTGAATGCAGGGCCAATTTCTTTAAAGACCCTTTCTACCAAACCTCATACAAAGAGAAATAGATTTTTCAAATAGGTATATAATATTAAACAAATTGAAGCAATTACCACTGGACTTCAAAAACAGAGAGCACAAGGTGAATTCTACCAATTGCTAAGGAAATAATTTTCTTCAAGAAAATATTTTAATATTGAGCCAGACAGAATTTGCAAGAAAGTGAAACTATTGATTAATATCTTTCAGGAAAATAGATACAAAAATCCTCAAAATCTTACCAAACCTAATCTAAAATATATAAAAAATAATTATACATCATGTCAAGTAGGTAAATATGTAAATTTGACTCATTTGAAAATTAATTACTATAATCCATTGTATTAATGAAATGAGCTAAAAATAGAATATCATGCATTCATATCAACGGATATGATATGTCAAATTTTTTTGACAAAATCTAATACATATTCTTGATTTAAAACATCAAAACTCTAAGCAAACAAAGAATAGGGGAACTTCTTCAAATGGATATATTTAAATCTGTAAAAACCTTATATCTGAGAGCTTACTTAAGGATAGGAAACTAGAGCTTTCTTCCTAAGACCTGGCATGATTGTCTATGTAGAAAAATTAAATAATTAACAGCAACAACAAAAAATTACAGCAAATAAACTATTACAGCTAGGTTATATGATGTAAGATTAAATACAAAAATCAATTGCTCTTCTATATAACAGAAATAAAATGTTGAAATCTGAAATTACAAGCAGAATACTAGTTACATTAGCACCAAAGAAATGAAATAGTTAGTTATAAATAGAATGAAATATGTATAAAACACACATGAAGAAAACTGTAAAACCCTGATGGATAAAACTAAAGATTTTATTAATAAATGGTAAATATCTGTATTCATAGAAAGGTGAACTAAACATTACAATGTGAGTTCTTACCAACATGATCTATGCAATTAAGACAATCTCAGGCAAAATCCTAGCAAATTACTTTGTTGATATCAACAAAATGATTCTACAATTTTTATGGAAAAGTAAAAGACCCATAAAAGCCATGACAACACTGAAGGAGAATAGTAGGAGGACTGATACAACCAGACTTTGAAAGTTGCTGTAAGACTGCGGTAATAACCACAGTATGGTTTTGGCTAAAGAATACACAGATAGATCAGTGGAACATATTAACAATAGAGAGCCTGGAAATAAACCTACATGAATTCAATCAACCCATCTTTTACAAAGGAGCAAAGGCAATCCACTGGGGGAAGGACAGTCTTTTCAGCAAATGGTACTGGGACAACTGGACATCCACATGAAAAATTAAATTTAAAAATGATCTTAGAACTTTCATAAAACTTAGAATGTATGAAATCTATATGTGAAACACAAAACTATAAAAATCCTAAGAAATAATAGGAGAAAATATATGCTTGTGGTAACAAGCTTTTGGATAACAAGGAAAGTAGAGTTTATGAAAGAAAAAAACCTAGGAAGTTAGGCTTCATTAATGTTAACAATTTACACTTTGTGAAAGATTCCTAAGATAGTAAAAAGATAAGCCATAGACTGGTAGAAAACACATATCTGATAGCAGACTGTTATCAAAAATATACAGAGAACTCAATGAGAAAATAAATAATCCAAATATAAAAAGAGGATCTCACCAACATTTCACCAAAGAAGATACACGGATAGCAGAATCTGTATTATGTCCGAAGATGCTCATCATGAATTGCAAATTGCTACAATGACATACTATTTATTTATTACACAATTATTAGAATGGTTTAAAATCTAAAAGTCAAGATGTCTTTCTACTGGTGAATGGATAAACAAACTGTGGTAATCCATGGGTGAAATATTATGTGATAAAAATCAGTGAGCTATAATAGACATAGATGACCCTAAAATGTAATTAAGTTGAAGGAGGCTATTGCAAGAGGCTACCTACTGCTAATTCCAACTATATGACATTCCAAAAAAGGAAAAACTCTAGACACAGCAGAAGTATTAGTGCTTCCCAGGTGCTTGAGGAGATGGAGGAAGGGAGGAATAAATATGTGAAGTTGAAGAGTTTTTAGAGTGGTGAAATTACTCTCCATTTTACCAGAATATTGGATTCATGAGATTATGCATTTGTCAAACCCATAAAACTGTGCAAAACAAAAAGCCAACTCCAGTATGAGCTATGGGCTTTAGATAATACCAGTTGTAAAAATAGTACATTACCATACTAGGGCAAAATGTTATTAGTAGGGGAAATTGTGTGTTGGGGTGTGAGGTAGAGGGGATATATAGACACTCCTGGTACTTTCTGATTTTTCTGTAGTTCGAAAATTGCTCTAAAATTACCCTATTACAACTTGAAAATAACACATATTTTTACAAGCCCAAGAGTTGAGAAAGTAATGAAGCAAGACTTCCAAAGAGTCTTAATGCACTAAGGCAAAGTTTTCTTGCCTGCTTTTACTGTTTGCTTATAATGTCATTCTGTCTTCATGATATTTGGAAAATAGTAGTAAAAAATGTAAGTGTAATCATGTTTAAAAATAACAGTTCAGTGCATTTTCCAAGACTACAGAAGACATATTATTGTCTTCTTACAATTCTCCATGATGGAAGTCATATCTACTAAAAAGATGATTCTAATAGAGATATTATTTATATGACTTTATCATTTTAGTGGGTGGAGATGGGGATCATAATGAATAAACATATAAGATTAATGTTTTCCTGCAATTTCTATATAACAATCAATCTTAAAAAATAGTACATAGATAATGATACACAACAGAATAATATTTACACTCACTTGGTTAGCACTTACTGGTAAAATGAAGTAGGACAACTTAATATGTAACATTTCAACAGCTGGCTATGTTACCACATAAACAGAGCCTTAATGTGTGCTTTTCTTTTATAGCCTGTAAATTTGCTAAATGTAAGTCCATATATTCTCCTCTTAGTATCTAATAATCTGTCAGTTAAAACTATGAACATTTCATTCAGATCAACACTTTCCATGCAATTTGCATATATTGTGGACGACTTTATTTTCCTTGCAGAAGAAGTATTCTCAAATATAATTATTCTTTTTTTAAAAGACATGCTATACTTGCATTTTTGTATTACAAGAGTTTAAATTCACCATATAGCAAGCAATGCCTCCTTCTGAGAAACATAACATAGAAACATTTATTGAAGTAATGAAACAAAATTCCACTAAGTTGCTATCTATTCCTTGGAGAAAATAATCAGAAGGAATTTTTCCCTCCTTTCTGACTTTAGCTGATAATACTTATAATGAATAGTCCTGACCAAATACCTTGTCACTCTCAGAACGACATGCTAGCTAGCTTTGTTCATCTTCATGCTTCCAGATGCCCTCAGTGTTACCTCTCCCAGTATTCATCTATAGTTATCTATTCATTTTCTATTCAATTTGGGATCCTGGTGAATAACTTTTTCTATACTCACTTTTGCTAAACCTTGTATTGTTTTTGCAAAATTCATATATGCCATCTGAAGGTACAATTTAGTTTAATGATAAGCTTTTTAAATAATTTCACACTACCCATTCAGTTCTTCTTTTATGTTCATAAATTAAATGATCAGAATAAAAGTGTGGCCAGCCATAAGTGTAGGAGGCATTATTAGTAGAATGATGCTAGGAATTGCATGCTTCATGGGAGCTTGTTTGAATGCATCTGAGAGTCACTGTAATTGAATTTTACTGCGTGCAGTTTACCACCTCCTATTTTTAAATTATGTAGGTCCATTACCCCCCAAAGTACTTCCAACTTTAGCCAGAGCATATCCTTATTAAAACTCATAATTGTGCATTCATTACACTATATTCATGAGTTTATTATTATTGTCAGTATAATATCTGGGTATGCAACATATCACATCCTATTTACTATTGTCAGGACGGCATATCACTTAGCTTAAAGTGCTTATTTCCCATTTCATATTTCCTGCAGGGGTTATTTTTAAATCTTGCGTGCAAGTTCCTTAATTACATATTGATTTTGCATTCCTCCTTAAACAAGTGTGCTGGGCACAATCTTGGTTTTAGAGTGGGGGAAATTAAATCTATACACGTTAATTTAGACCTTTCTAAAAATTATCCTAATAATAAAACAAACTGTGAAAGATATACTGAGAAAGTAAACCAAACTTTTTTTAAAAAAAACCTTTCAGTGGAAATAAATGCAAAATAATTATGCTAGAAATTCTTGCTTCAAAAAGTGATTTTTAAAAAAATTATGCCCTGAGTTATCTAATAAGAAAAGTTTCTAGAGTATTCTAACATCTGGAGCAATTTTGGTTTCATTTAATGCTCTGGGAAGTATATGAATACGGAAGTTATTGCCAGAGTCTACTTTAAAAAAAGTCTCTGACAAATATGTTGCTAATTTGAAAACCTGAGTTATTTTAGTATTCGGAGGAGTGATTTCTGGCTTTATAGGCAGATTGACAAGACTTATATCCTAACTCTGCACTTTTCCTACCTGAATGCCCTTGAGAAAATCATGCAAGGTTTTTGGACCTCATTGTGCTTTAGCTCTAAAATGAAGGAAAAAATAGATCTATTGAATCAGATGCTAGCGATGACGCATCCAGATCTCCAGATTGTTTATCAGTTTGGGGGGTGTCCAACCCCTCCCCCCCTGCCAGTAGCTGTGGTGCTTGGGTGTTTTCTCTAAATGCTCATTTAAAATTCTGCTAAACAGAGTCCTTGGGGAATTGAGGCTACCTAGCACTGAGATGCTTGGACATCATACTTGGCCTTCCCTCCTCTACTACTTAATTTAAAATTCAAGGCCACAGCCAATTCGGAACAGAAACAAAAGCCCTTCTTCTTTGATTCAAACCAGGGTAGAGTCTTTGGAAAAATTTGCACTTCAGAGTTTTCTCCTAGATGAAGTTCAGTTAGACTTTCCCTGAATCTATTTTTGTTAAAATGTAATTCCATTATCTCCCCATCCTGCTTTTCTCATGCCCTTACTCTTTGCTCATCAAGCCCTGCTTCAATGAATCACATAATCATAGCCTTTCTCTCAAGTTGCTTCTGGGAAACCCAACCTAACTGATCTCCATCTTCTTGAGTTACTATGAATATTGAGTTAATTCATTTAAAACATCTAAAACCATGCCTGACACATTGTAAGCACAATGTGGTAACTATTGTTTTAATTATTGATATTGCTTAAAGAGTATCAAATCATATATAATTTAAAAGGTTAGTTTAATGTAACCTGTACAAGATTGTGAGGACAAAAATCACATGCAAGCAACTTCAGTGAAATGTTTAATCAGTTAAAGAATGATTAATGATAATTTTATTAAATAGCCATTTATATGTATCTTGGATGATAGATAAATATTACTTTTTTTTTTTTTAAGGTTAAGGCAAGCTGCCACAAAATGACAACAACAACAACAACAAAACTCAGTAGATAGATATTTGCAAACAATTTTAGGAGACCTAGAAAGTAACTTTTTGTTAAGAATGCATTTGTGTGGGAGGCCAAAGAGGAAGGATCACTTGCGGCTAGGAGTTTGATCCCAGCCTGGGCAACATAGCAAGACTGTCTCTATAAAAAAGTTTAAGAAAAAAA
Organism: Arctocebus calabarensis; assembly: GCA_963573935.1. Lineage (NCBI taxonomy): Eukaryota > Metazoa > Chordata > Mammalia > Primates > Lorisidae > Arctocebus > Arctocebus calabarensis. The sequence goes on from CAUYON010212755.1 coordinate 17,874, forward strand.
TTAGCCTGTAATCCTAAAACTCTTAGAGGCCAAGGTGGGTGGATTGCTTGAGATCAGGAATTTGAGAGCTGCTTGACTTCTCAATGGTGAGATCCGGTCTCTACTAAAAATAGAGAAAGTAGCCAGGCAGAGGCAGGAGAATTGTTAAGCCGAAGAGTTTGAGGTTGGTGCTGCCATAGAATTCTATCCAGGGCGACAGATTGAAACTGTCTAAAAAACCAAAGTTAGCCAGGCGTGGGGAAGCAAGCCTATAGTCCCATCTATTGGGAGGCTGAGCAGGGAAGATTGCTTGAGCCCAGGGGTTTGAAATTATGGTGAGCTATGCCACTGCACTCCATCCTGAGTGACAGAGGAAACTGACTCTAAAAAAACAAATAATAGTAGTAGTAATAATAATAATAAACAAAAAATAGAACACATTGTTGGGTGACTATATGTAGGTATTCATGTATAATTAATGTCTATGTGTCACATTTATATTACCACCATAAAAGGGTGAACAAACAAAATTAAAGTTCTTAAAGTCTACATAATGTATAGTGAGGAGAAAAAAGACTGAAAAGCACAAGTGGAAAATCATTTGCTATTTCTATGTTTTTGCAGCGTGGTAAACTAAATAGGAGAACTTGGAATGTGACTAATTTGTGAACTAATGCTTTGAAAAAACTCATCTATAGATGTTTTAAGCATTATTAATATAATGCTACCCATCAGTCATTAACATATTGTCACCACATAATAAGTTTTAATGCCAAAAACTGAATCACTGGGTTCCATGTTTGTGAAAGACCACATGGAAGTCTGAAATTAGTCTGTTTTAGCACTGCTGACCTTCATAATTAAATAAATGATTTTATTTCGTCTCAGTAAAATAGCAAAGTCATACTCTCAGTGTGAAAATAATTAACTATTATTAAGTCAATATTTATTCACACACGTAATTTGATTTTGTACTATTATATTTTGAAGGGCAAAATTTGAAGTAATTATGTTTTTTATTTCCTAAAAATAATTGATGAAACATAATTTGTTACTGACTATGAATAACTATTCATTTCCTAAAAGCAGTTACTACACATAAATCAAGCTTGATAATAATCACATGGTATTCCACTAGTTAGAGGTAAATAATATCATCTGTTAGATATTCTTCTAGTAATTTTGTGTGAATCTACACATCTTTAAAAGAAATACCATACCAGCATACTACTTGTAGCAAATAATTATCAATATTTGTTTGTAAGTATGTTATAAACAGCTGTCTGCATCATTATGTATAATCTATTAAATTAACCAAATCATCATCCAGTATCCTCGATGGCCATAATTTTCAACCAGGGTACAGCCGCACATCTGGTGGCCTTGAGAGGATCTTAGCTGTCCTGTGAAAAATTTTAGAGGCCATTAATTAAATTATTTTTGAAAAAAGTTCAAAACACAGTAAGTATATTCTTTTATCTTTTCCTTTTTTTTTTTTTTGATCAACATAATTTAAGTTTGCTGTGGAAGTTTAACTATAGTTCAAGTGTGCCATGAGATTAAAAAAAAAAAAAGTAGAAAAACACTGATCTATGGTATAAATTCCTGGATCATTTAACAATTTTTTTTAAATTTATGGAGAACTTAAATTCTTCTCATTATAAACACCCCGGCAATACCTATCATCATATCAATGTCTTTGAACTTCTTCAGGATTACTTCTTTAGCACAAATTTTTCCTGAAAGTTTGTAACAATGTATAGCCCTCCAGTTATTGACAGTGTCTATTCCATCCAAATTTTGGTCATATTTGGCTGTTTGTAATCATTGCCAAATCATCAAATTCACCAGCAAAAATTTTGATTGTGAGTGAAATCAAAAATATTTTTATTTATTAACATTTTTTACTTATATTAACATTTTATGAGAAAATGAGAATTGTCACAATTTTCTTGATTAATACAATCATTTTTGGTTTATATTTTTACATGCATTGTAATTTTTTTTATTATTTGGGATTCACCGAGGGTACAAAGAATTAGTTTACACTGATTGAATTTTTAAATAAAGTCCCTCTTTTAATTGTGTCCCGCACACAAGAGGTGTGCCATACACCGTGAGTCCCCTTCTCCCTCTCTCCTCCCTTCTCCCCACTTGCTCATTCCCCTTCCCCTCCCTTGTAGTAGCTCATCTACTGCCTTAGGCTTTCTCACTCCAGTATTGTGACGCTTTACTAAGAAGAGTGTGCTCCATCTCCATCAAGGTTAATACAAAAGATGCAAAGCCACCATCTTTTTTAGTGGCTACATATTATTCCATGGTATACATGTACCACAGGTTGTTAATCCATTCCGGAGTTGGTGGTCATTTAGGCTGTTTCCACAATGTGGCAATTGTAAATTGAGCTGTGATAAAGCTGTGTTTAAAGCTAGTAAAAATGTCCTTATGATAAAATTATTCTTCTCTTCTGGGTAGATGCCTGGTAATTCTAAGAGGGATTTTAAACTAACAAATGCAATCAGTGTAACGTAATTCTTTGTACCCTCAAGGAATCACAAACAATAAAACATACACACACACACACACACACACATCAAGGTGCATTTAGGCTGCTTTCACATTTTAGCAATTGTAAATTGAACTGTGAAAAACAGTCTACTGCAAGTGTCCTTATGATAAAAGGATTTTTTTTCTTCTGGGTAGATGCCAAAGAATGGGATTGCAGGATCAACTGGGAGGTCTAATTTGAGTTCTTTGAGAATTCTCCATACATCCTTCCATAAAGTTGTATTAGTTTGCAGTCCCACCAGCAGTATAAAAGTGTTCCTTTCTCTCCACATCCATGCCAGCACCTGTTGCCTTGAGACTTTGCAATGTAGGCCATTGTCACTGGGGTTAGGTGACATATCAGAATAGTTTTGACAGCATTTCTCTGGTGAATAGGGATGATGAGCATTTTTTTTATGTTTTTGTTAGCTGTTTCTCTGTCATTTTTGGAGAAGGTTCTATTCATGTCTCTTGCCTCTTGATATAAAAGGTAATCCGTCTTTTTTTTTTTTTTTTTTTGTAGATTAACTTGAGTTCTCTATAGGTCTTAGTTATCAATCCTTTGTCAGACCAATACCCTGCAAATATCCTTTTCCTTTGTGTAGGTTGTCTATTAGCCTTGGTTGTTATTTTCCTAGCTGTACAGAGCTTTTCAATTTAATTAAGTCCCATTTAAAAATTTTTTTCATTGTTGTAATTACCATGAAAGTCTTCTTCATAAACTCATTTCCCCAGGCCAGGATCTTCAAGTGTTTCCCCCAACACTTTCTTTGAGGATTTTTTATTGTTTCATGCCTTAGATCGAAATCTTTTATCCATCTTCAATAACTTTTTGTAAGTGGTGAGAGGTGCAGGTCCAATTTCAGTCTTTTACATGTGATTATCCAGTTTCTCAACACCATTTATTGAATATGGATTCTTTTCCCCAGTGTATGTTCTTGTTTGGTTTATCAAAGATCAGGTGGCTGTAAGATGTTTCTTTCTTCTCATGTTCTTCATTTGGTTCCAAATGTCAATGTCTCTATTTTTGTGCCAATACCATGCTGTTTTGATCACTATGGCCTTGTAGTGTAGCCAAAAGTCTGGTAGGGCGATACCCATATCTTTGTTTTTATTACTAAGAATTGCCTTGGCTATATGGGGCTTCTTTTGGTTCTATACAAAACAAATAATTGTTTTTTCCAAATCTTGAAAGTATAATGATGGTATTTAATGGGAATTGCAATGAGTCTGTAGATTGCTTTGAGAAATACAGACATTTTCACAATGTTGATCCTTCCCAGGCCTGAGCATGGTATATTCTTCCATTCATCAACATGTTCTGCTATTTCTTTTCTTAGGGTTTTGTAATTTTCTTTATAGAGGTCCTTCATCTCCTTTGTTATGTATATAACTAGGTATTTCTTTTTTTTTTTTTTTTAGCTACTGTGAAGGGAATTGTGTCCTTGATTAGTTTCTCATCTTGGCTGTTATTGGCATATACAAAGGTTATTGATTTGTGGACATTGATTTTATATCTTGAGACATTGCTGTATTTTTTGATCACTCTCAGGAGTCTTGTGGTTTAGTCTTTGGGGTTCTGTAAGTATAAGAACCTCAAAAACTAAGTATTAGCTAGAACTTCCAGTACTATGTTGAATAATAGTGGCAATAGAGGACAACCTTCTGGTTCCAGTTCTAAGTGGAAAATCTTTCAGTTTTACTCTATTTAGTAAAATATTAGCTGTGGGTTTGTCACAGATGGCTTCAATCAATTTAAAAAATGTGCCACCTATGCCAATACTCTTCAGTGTTCTAATTAGAAAAGGATGCTGGATTTAATTGAATGCTTTTTCTGTATTTATTGAGAGGATCATATGGTCATTTCAAACAGAAGTCCTGTCATAGTCTCAAACAGAAGTACTTGCTCTTGTTGACAGTATGTTGCAATATGTCCCTGGGATACCAGGTGGTGGTGTGGCTTTTTAGGAGACAGAGAGCACAGCCAGTATCCTCTATGGTCCTTATTCCAAATTTAGTTGCCTTCGGTGATCTCCTGATTGTTTTCTTAGCATTCAGACCCTGTCCTATTGGGCTCTTAAAGCTGGGCAGAATCCTTCAGGGCAGGTCTCACAGTGCCCCCTGACACCAGTTCCATGGGGTATGGGAGTCCCTCAGTCCCCATCCCAAAAGTGGAGTTCTGATCCTGGCAATCTAAACTAAGACTGCCATTCTGTAGGCCCCTGCTAAGACCTTCCAACAGTGGCAGCCCCCTGGTCACCCAGTATGGCTGCTTTGCAGCTACCAAACCTATAGCAATTCCACTCCAACCAGCATTCAAATCTGGTTGCTGTAGACTGTTCAAGTCCACCCACTCTTCCAAGCTTTCCACTCAATTGCACAGCTTTCCCCAACAACTGAAAACTCTGGAAAGGCTTCCTCCCATCTTGGACCTCTGTGGGTGGCCAGCCAATCCCAACTGTTCTCAATCACTTGCCTACTTCATCAGATTTTCACTGCTCCAGATCATAGGCTGCATCTAGCTCACTACCTCCTTGCTGTGCTCCATGAGCTATGAGCCCAGGTCCCTGCAGCAGGCATGGGTGGGCACTCTATTTTTCTGAAGCCATTCTAGGAAAGTGCAGCTCAACAATCCTTCTGGTCCACCATCTTGCTCCACCCACCCAAGATCCAATAGGATTTTTTTTTAACTCTCAGTATTTATGCTATTTCTAATCATTGGAAAAATATTAATAGTTCAAATGTAACACTCATTATTTTATTTCATGTTTATTATGATACTTCTATGGCCATCTTTATAAGACTTATTGTCAGTTGCTTTAAAGTGAATGTGACAAAGGCAGGGATGGGGAAGAGGGCAGTGAATGCAGAGAGCACACAGAGCAAGCTGGGGCACACGATAGAGAATGTCTTTAGGATGACCAGACTGAAGGGAGGATGCCCAGTGGACAGACTTGGACAGTAGCAGCAGAAGTAGGTGGGCTTCTTCAATAACACTCATCTTTCTAAATGTTCCTGATATTTTCCTGCTTCAAAAAAAGTCATCTTAGATATTCAGCTTTATTATTTAGTACTAAATAAGCACATGGGGCACATGGAAATGTCAGCTGAGGGGAGTTTTTAGAAGTTTTAGAACTTTTGGAAGTTCTCTGAACTTTAGAACTAAAGTTTAGAAGTTTAGAAGTTTTCTGAACTTCTAAGTATGATGGAGAAGTGGAACTTTGTTCTTTGCGGCATTGTTGAAGGGTATTATTTCTGATTTAAAGACAAAATTCTTGATGTTATTTGGGTCTATTTATTACAATATCATTATTAGACTCAGACTATATTTATGTTGGCATATAACTGTTGTTTCTTTTCTTAATATGTTATTTATTCTTTATTACAATTCTGAGTTGTATTTTAACTTTGGATGACCAAATCTTAGAAACTCTGTGTGTGTGTGTGTGTGTATGTGTGTTTTTTTTACCTTGAGCTGGGTGCAGTGGCTCATGCTTGTAAGAAACACTGTGGTTTTATTTTAACAATTAAATTATTTGCATTTATAATCATAAATGTTTTGTCTGATTATGCTACCTGCACTTTTTATTTTTTTTAATATCAGAACTATTTTTATAGAAATGATGATCCATCCAAGAACCATTACCTCACATGGCTAAAAATATTTTTAACATATTTTTATTTTAGAAAACTTTTAGGTTTATAAGAATATTATAAATACAAAGAGATTCTCAACTTATTTTCTCCTATTATTAATGTTTTAGACCAGTATGGTGCATTTCTCACAAATAAAGAACCAATATTGTTGCTATTTATTAACTAAAATACATCCTTTTTTTTTCAAATTTCCTTAGTTTTTACCTAATTTCTTTTTATGTTCTTAGACATCTTCAAAGGAACATTACAGTCAGTGGTGATGTATCCTGAAGATTATTTGAGGTAAGTTTATCAAACTATCTTTGTATTTTTGAGAAGTACTGGCCTGGGCGGCGCCTATGGCTCATCGAGTAGTGGGCTGGCCCCATGGTGGGTTCAAACCCAGCCTCTGCAGAACTGCAAAACAGAAAAATAGCCAGGCATTGTGGTTGGTGCCTGTAGTCCCAGCTACTTGGAAAACCAAGGCAAGAGAATCACATAAGCCCAGGAGTTGAAGGTTGCTGTGAGCTGTGTGATGCCACGGCACTCTACCTAATTGACGGCAATAAAGTGACACTCTGTCTCTTAAAAAAAAAAAAAAGAGAGAGAGAGAGAGAAAAGTACTGGCCAGATATTTTGCAGAATGTCCCATTAGGATGATTTTTCTGATGCTTTTCCCATGATTAGACTGGGATTACATGTTCAAGGGAGGAAAATAAAAGAAGTAAAATGACATTATATAATATCAAGTGTACATACTATTGGTATGACTAATCACTGTTAACAGTTGTCTTCATCATCTGACCTTAGGTAGTGTTTGTGAATTACAGGCATAACCTGGAGGTTTTGTAAGTTCAGTTCCAGTTCCATAATAAAGTGAATGTTGCAAACAAGCAAGTCACATGGATTTGTTTCCCAGTGAATATAAATGTTATGTTTACACAGGCTGTAATTTATTGAGTGTGAAATAGCATTATGTCTAAACATACAATGTACACACCTTCATTTAAAAATACTGCATTGCTAAAAAAAAATGCAAATGATAATCTGAGCCATCAGCAAGTCATAATTTTTTTTTTTTTTTTGCAGTTTTTGGCCGGGGCTGAGTTTTAACTCGCCACCTCCTGCGTATGGAACCAGTGCCCTACTCCTTTGAGCCACAGGCGCCACCAAGTCACAATCTTTTTGACAAAGTAGGGTCTTGCCTCTATAGTGGTGGCTGCTGACTGATCAGGGTGGTGACAGTTGAAAGCTGGGTGTCTGTGACACTTTGTTAATTCAGACAAAAATGAAGTTCATTGCATCAATTGACTCTTCATTTAATGAAAGATTTCTCTAGAGCATGCATGCTATTTGATAGAATTAACCCACAGCAGAACATTCAAAATTGAAGTCATTTCTCTCAAACTCCACTTTTGCTTTATCAACTAAGATTATGTAATATTCTCAATCCCTTGTTGTCATTTCAACAATGTTCTTGTTCTTCACCAAGAGTAGATTCCATTTAAGGAAATGCTTTCTTTCCTTGTCCATAAGAAGCATCTCCTCACTATTTTTATTAGATTGCAGAAATTCAGCCACATAGTTAGGCTTCACTTTTTTTTTAATACTATTAATGATATCTAAAATGTTAAATTATTTTAAGTCTTTCAATTTACTTTGTTCATATTAGAAGAATCACTATCTACAGCAGCTAGAACCTTAAAAATATATTTCTTAAGTAATAAGACATGGAAATTGAAATTACCCCTTTATCATGGACTATAGAATTAATGTTTCAATAGGCCTGAAAATAATATTACATTCCTGGTACATCATCAAAGCTCTTAGGTGACGATGTATATTTTCAATGGTCAATAATATTTTGGAAAGAGTCTTTTTCTCTGAACATTATGACTTAATAGTGGAGTTAAATTATTTGTAAACAGATGGTCTGTCTTCCAGGCTTTGTTGTTTCATTGACAGAAAACAAGCGCAGTAGATTTAGGATAATTCTTAAAAGCCCTAGGAATTACAGAATGGAAAGTGATCATTGGCATCAACATATAGTCACCAGCTGTAATAGCCCCTAATAAAAGATGCACCCCACTCTTTGAAGCTTTGAAGACAGGCATTGATGTCTCCCCTCTAGCTATGTAAATTCTAGATGGCATCTATTTCTGATAAAAGGCTATTTCATGACTATTGAAAATCTGTTGTTTAGTGTAGCCACGTTCATTAATTATCTTAGTTGGATCTTCTAGATAAAATACTACAGCTTCTACATCTGTACTTGCAGTTTCTTCTTGAACTTTTATGCTATGGAAATGTCTCCTGTCCTTAAACCTCATGAACCAAATGTGTTAGCTTTCAAGCTTTACATCTGCATCTTTTCAACCTTTCTCAGTCTTCACAGAACTGAAGCCAGTTAGGGCCTTCCTATGGATTAGACATCAGTTTACGGGATTGTTGGTACTAGTTTAATCTTTATTTAGAACACTAAAACTTTCTTCAAATTGGTAGTAAGGCTTTTCACTTTCATATCATTGATTTTTTTTCACAGGAGTAACAATTTTCTTAGAGAACTTTTCCTCTATAATTGCAACTTGGCTAACTGGTTGTTGCCAGGAGGCCTGGCTTTCAACCTGTCATGCTTTTAATGAAACTTAATGATCTCTAGCTTTTGATTTAAAGTCTTCCTTTCACTTCATTTTAGGGTTATTGTTTGGCCTAATTTCAATGTTGTTGGCAGGCATGGGGAGGGAACTGAGGGTCAGTTGAGCAGTCATAACACACAGCACTTATCATTTTACGTTCACTGTCTTATGTGGGTGCAATTTGTGTTGCCCCCAAATAATTACAACAGCAACATCCAAGATCATTGAGTACAAGTCACTGTAACAGATCTAATAATAAGGAAAATGTTTACAATGATGTGGGAGGTACCAAAATGGGATATAGAGGCACAAAGTGAGTACAGGCTATTGGAAAAATTATGCAGACGGACCTATTCAACACAGGATTGCCACAAACCTTCAATTTGTTAAAACAAGAAAAACACTATTTGGGAAATACAATAAAGTGAAGTGCAGTTAAAAAATACATGTCTGAAAAAAAAATACATGTCTGTATCTTTACTATAAAATTCTACTTTTTTTCTTCTTTTCTATATTATACTTTTTAAAAAGAAGTCTTTAAATATAGCCTATACTTTAAAAGGATACTAATACAACCACTATGGAAAGAAGAATGGAGAATTCTCGAAGAACGAGAAGTGGATCTTCTGTTTGATCCCTGAGTCTCATTATTAGGCATCTACCGAGAAGAACAAAATCATTTTACCACAAGCCCATGCACCAGAATCTTTACTGCAGCTCAATTCACAATTGCCAACACATGACTATGAACCCATGAATGGATTAACAAACTGGTATATGTATACCATGGAATATTACTCAGCTGTAAGAAAAGATGCATTTTTCTGGGTGGAGTAGAAACACATTCTTTGTGGTAAACTATCACATGGATGGAAAAACAAGTATCCAGTGTACTCAATATTAATATGAAACAAATATATAAGCACGTACACACCCACACAAAAGTAAACACAAGCATAATCTAGCAAGGGGGAAAGAGAGAGATGGGAGCAGGAGCGGGAAGAGGGAGAGTGATTAGGAAGATCTCACCGAATGTGCACAATGTGCCGGTGTTCAGTCGCCCCCTGGGCAAAGGACCCAACTCCAACTCCAAATTTCCCTTAGAAATGAAAACAATGTAACCTAAACATTTGTACCCTCATATCAATCTCAAATTAAAAAAACATAAAGGAGAGAGCCATGCTGTCCCACTCTTAAGGGTGGAGTATGCACATAAACTGTTTGAAATTACTCTGCATGGGAAATTTGTCTTTTCTCCCACATTCATTTACTTATTCAAATATTTATTTATATCATTGTAAACCCATAGATACTCGTACTTTGGATTCTAACCCATTATTATATTATTTATATTCTTGCACAGATTGTTCTTATTTGGGTTCTAGTAAGAAGCTCCTATAACAGTTCCTATGTCACTTTCACACAACCCCATCACTATGTTTTTGACGTTGTTGCTGTTATTTTGAATATTTCCTTAATTTTAAGCACAATAAGATGTTCAAGGTTCATGTGTATACTCGCTGTTGCAGCCTTAGAATCAGCTGTTTTTCCTAAAAGTCCCCATTCTCCTTCTTTTGCTTTCTTTCTTTCTTTTTTTTTTTTTTTTTAATTTTTATATGTTTCCTTTTGGAGATAGTGTTGAACATCAAAACATGGATGTTAGGTTTTCTTATTATTCTTCGGGTTTCATTATTCTACGTCCCTTCAGGTGACAAAGCATATGTGTGTATACTGACTGACCTTTGTCTTTACAGTGGGTCCTTGAATAATATTGTTTCCTTTAATGCTGTTTTGTTACAATGCTAAAGAGAAAAAAAAAATATGTTCCTAGTAGGTGCCATCACCTTTATGGAGTCTGCACATTGTTGCACATCTGCAGAGTTTTTCTCTAGGTAGTCTGGCTTCCTTCCCCATCCCAAAGGTGTGTCTGTCAGGTGAGTTGGCGTGTCTATATGGTCCCACTGTGGGTGAGTGTAAGTGAGCGTGTGAGCACACCCTGCAATGGGATATATCATGTCCAGGGCTCCCACTTGCACCCTGAGCAGCTCGGATGGCTGGAATAAGTGAGTAAATAATTATCCTACTTGTTTTTATTGATTCTTCCTAAACGTAACATACAGTCCCCATATATTTCAATGTTTAATATTAGAAGTATTTAGGGTCTAAAGAAACTTTTATAAGTTTTGTAATGTTTTTGTACTACACATATGCCTTTCAAACTTGACCCTTTTTTATATGAATTAACCTGTGGCCAAATTGTTTTCATTGGTTCAAAGTCACAATTTCTAAGAAACTATCAAGGACAGGAAGTGACAACTTACTGAACTTATATGTATACATCTATATCAATATTAAAATAATTATGAATTCATAGTGTTATTTCCAACTTCAATCCATGGCCACATGAATCATTTTGCCTTCTCTGCTAGTTTGTCTGTAAACTCCAGCAGTGAGAAACCTGGTTCCCACCATCTGCCACTCATTTACTTAAGTTTTTAATTACAGTATACATGTACAGTGGTTTCAAATCTGTTAACCTTTATTTCCATGGAAATAAACAAAAATCTTTAGTAGGTACAGTAAAATGCTTCTAGGTACAGTTCCTTTGTCTTCAGTCACACTCCCCCCTCACTTTCAAAGTTACTTAACAGCAACACCACTCCTTAAGTGAGGCTATGTCATACATTTGTAATATTTCAGACATTTGTAATATAGTGAGATTCTTAAGTCACAGTTTGTATGCCATCCTGGTGTGCCATGACATCGAAATTATCTTTTTATATTCCATACACAAGGCTCATACTTTCTGACATAAAGTTCTATGTGTTTTAACAAATGCATAAGTTATCATATCATTATGGCATTGTATAAAATACTTTTCTGACACCTAAAAACTTCTGTTGCTTACCTTTTCCTTCCTCAAATCCCTGGCAAATACTAACTTGTTTACCACCTCTATAATTTTTGCCTTTTCCAGAATTCCACATAAATGGAATTGTAATTTATTCATGATTTTCGTCACTAATATTATAAATATATTAATGATATGCATATTCACTTTATATAATATTAAATATTTAAATTTGCATTATTTTGATAACCTTTTAAAAAATGCTTGCTTATGATATAAATTTTCATATATTTTCTAATTATATCTACTTTTTCTTAATCCAAAAGGCTGACAAGATTAATTTTTGCACCTTCAATTTAATTTGCTTTTCATTGGCTGTTTATTTGCTGATTTTCCTTTTTATTATTTTCGAAGAATCTGAAGTCATTCCACAGTCTGTGTCTGTCAAAGGAGTGTCATTTGCCAAGGATCCATTACTATTTTCTTTTTTTTTTTTATTTTTTTTTCCATTACTATTTTCTATTGAGTGTTATACTACCTATATTCACATTTAATTGCTGTTATTTCAGCTATCAAGTACAAAGGATTTCATTTTCCTGTCCCCCTTATAAGAAATAAGAATGAGATTGTTGTTCTCATACAGTTGAGCAAGTTGATCACATTCTATCAATTTATTACCTTGAGAAAAAATTCTAAAAGTTTGTGAGATATAGAGCATATTTCATCATGGCTTTCAGCATGGAATCATGTTTTCTTATTCTTGAATATTTTTGCTAATTTCTATGAAAATTAAGAAGATTGGAATTTTTCAATCTATGAATTTACAACACACTACTTTCTGGAAAGTATTACAGACATGCATTTTAGTTTTCTTCTCCTTAGGTCTTTTTGACACAAAAAAATATCTCTATCATTTGAAATGATTCTAAAATATTAATTAAAGAAAGATAGCTGATGAGAGCCACCAATTTTTAATACAGAGTTATTAGAAGTGTTATACAGAAAATTTAATTATACACTTGTTCTTTATTTTCACCTTCCTCCCTATTACAAATAAGTAGGATCTGTGACAAAGCCCAGTTTTTTAACTGATACTATTAGTGAATGATAGTAATTTATTTTTGTGTTTTTATTTTATTTCTAAATATATTATTTTTCTTTACTTTTGATGGAAAAATGAAGAAAATCATAAAATACAGAGGGTTATAAGAGATAAAAATTAAAAGGGCTCTTTTGAGAGAAAAAAAGATACAACACTGTTATAATGTTTAATAATGTTGCATGATCATTTTTAGCATTTCCACTTGATGATAAGAGACATTTGCATCACTAATATTTTACAAATATGTTTCTTTAAGGGATTATAGTCCCCAGTCTCAAAAACAGATACTAGGATAAAAATTCACTAAGACTCACTAATTGGTCTCTTGAGTATAAAATTTCTGTCTGTTTTTAAAGGACATTTGTGTGTTAGCAGCAGAATAGTTCTACTATAAAAGTATCTTAATTTTAAGAAAGGTATAACACAAATACAACAAAGTCCTAAATATCCCTTAATTAATTACCCAGAATTCTCTGTGAACTATGATTTCTAAAAGTTCCTTTATGAAGATATTAAGGTTACAATATCAATTATTAAATGACATGTTTTAAGGAACTGCAAAAAGATCAAAATATTTTAGTATAACTTTATTGACTATATTGAGTTAAAAATTGAAACAAAAATATAACAAATACATTATATACCAGATACATCAAAGCTAATCAAAGAAAATACTTAGATCTATAATATTAATAAATACTTGAGATATTACTACTATTGTAGCCTTTTGTAAGCAGTAAAAGGTGTTTTATTTTTAAAACCAAACTGCTATTAAGACTGCTATAACCAAAATATAGTACACAACCTTTATAGCTTTATCTATAAAGAGCAAATGAAAAGTGTCAAGCTTTATCCATATGAACAGGTATACTTTCTTATTTCTTCAGAAATATAATTTGCATCCAGCTGTTCTTTTATAATCTACTTGGTTTGCATGTGCTGCTGTTCTACAAACCTCATGACTAAAATTTTTAATGTGAAATGCCATATTTTCTGCATATGTTTTATGTCTGTATGCTATGTGTATGTGATATATTTTTCAAAACTTATGAGAGCTCCATTTACTTGGCTTCAAGATGAAAACAGTGCTTAAATATTTTATAAAAATGTAACTTCTCACATAATTGCCGTTCATTTTTCTACTTCTTAATTTTTCATATAAATTGATTGCTTATAATTATATGGGTAAAAATTGATGCTATGATTTATGAACACAATGTGAATAATTTAATTCAGCTAATTAACATGTTCATTGCCTCAAAATTTTTTTTAAATTTCAAAATATTAAGGAGCTACAATTTATTTTTACATGGATACCTTATCTGCATATAATCCTTAAATCAGTACTTTCATTGTGCCCATTGCCAGAATAGTCTTCAGTGCCTCCAAAAGGTTGACTTTTATAACATACATCCTCCTACCCTTCCTCATTCTTGGTTTGCAATGTCCCTTTCATCTCTTTGTGCCTGTGTGTGCCCATTGTTTAGCTTTCAATTATAAGAATAAACATGGTGTTCGTTTTTCAATTCTCAGATACTTCACTTAGGATAATGGTGTCCATTTCTACCCAAGTTGCTAAAAAGTCATTATTTCATTCCTTTTTATACCTTTGTAGTACTTTATATGCACATGTCTATATAGTGTGTACACATTTTCTTATTTACTCATGAATTGATGGGCACTTAGGTTGATTCCACATATTTTCAATTGTGAATTATTTTATGCTAAACATTCAAGTATATTGAAATATTCAAAGCATCTTTTTGATTAAATGATTTCTTTTCCTTTGAGTAGCTACCCAGCAGGGGGATTGCTGGTTAGAAGAGTAAGTCTACATTTTTTTCTTTGAAGAATCTCTGTATTGTTTTCTACAGTGGTTATATTAATCTGTAGACCGAGCAACTGTGTGAAAGCATCCCTTTCTCTATGGATCCATGCCAACATCTATTGTTTTTTGATTTTTAAACAATGTCTATTCTGACGGTAGTATCTCATTGTGGTTTTAATTTGTATTTCCCTGATGATTAGTGATGTTGAACTTTTTTTTAATGTGTGTTATCCATTTGTATATCTTTGTTTGAAAAACTTTTATTCATGTTTTTGGCCCACTGTTTAAAGGGGTTGTTTTTTTTTTTTTCTTGCTTATTTGTTTGAGTTCTTTATAGATTCTGGATATTATTCCTTTGTTAAATGTATAGTGTGTCAATATTTTCTTGCATCATTAGGTTGTCTATTTACTCTAACGATTATTTCCTCTGTTGTGCAAAATTTTCAATATAATAAAGTCCCATTTAATTTTGTTATCACTTATTATTGTATTTGTCTTTAAGTTCTTAGTCATAAATCTCTGCCTAGATCAATGGTTAGAAGAATTTTTCCTCTGATTTCTTCTAGAAATTTCATGGTTTAATGCCTTACATTTAAGTATTGATTGAATTAAGTTTTGTCTATGATGAGAAATAGAGTCCTGTTTTATTCTTCTACATGTGGTTAATCCAGTTTTCTCAGCTGCATTCATTAAGGAGGGCTTCCTTTCCCCAGTATTTATTATCTGCTTCACCAAATATCAGTTGGTTTTAAGTATATTGTTTTATTTCTAGGACCTCTATAGTCTTCTATTGGTCTATGTCTCTACTTTTATACCAGTACAGTATTGTTTTGGTTTTGGTAGACTTGAAGTATAATTAGAAGTCAGGTATTGAGATGACTTCAGGTTATCTTCTTTGTCAGGAAATCAGCCCTAACATTCTGGGAGTCTACTTCCTTCTTGCCTAGTGGGTGTGAAAATTGACACACGAGTATTAGGAAAATTATAAAGAATTAATGGACAAAGACAAAGAGATAGTTTTATGAGCAGTGGGGATTTGGGAGGCAGCACACCCTTCTTCATGAGGCTTCCAGGATGTTGCCCTGAGTATCAAGTTAGCTCTGTATTTATTTCATACATCAGTGTTACAATCATAAATCTCATGAAGACAAGGCAGACAATCCCATCATGGTTCTTGCTGCACTAGCATTTCTATAAACTAGACTCATTCTACAACTAATTACATTAATCGTATGGATTTATTTGATACTTTTTACTGTTTTAAGGCGCTTGGTCTCAGTACAAACACAGAGTCTTGACAAGGTAGACAACTAGCTGACTCAAGGAAAAAATGCTAGCTGACCCTCTGTCACACATCACAGATGTGATGTTTTAATACTCTGACAGCCTTGTGTTCAGACAGATAGTCTCCTCTGGACAAACTAAGGTGACAGAAGAAGAGATATTTCATTTCCTTATCTGGTCTGAAGCAAGTCTTCCAGTGTTGAATAAGGTTTAAAGATTCCACTTTCTTTTACTCCCTCAAAAGTACTCTCCCCGAGCACACAGCCCTCCCCTGGCCAAGAATGCCCTCAAAGCCTGCAGCCTGAGGCTGGGGGGGCCGCTGTGGGGGGAGTGGGGATATTCAACATGCCAAGCTTAGATTATTAAAGTGATTAAGCCTTGCACTTTGCGCTCAAAGCCAGTAAATTTCATCTGCATCAATCCCCTATTTCTATTTCCCTTTGTCCATACTCTGCACCCTATTCCTAATAATATTTATCATCTACTAACAATTAAAAATTGAGTATTGGTTCTAAGCTTATAAAATCATTATTACTAGGAATGCAAGCACATCAAGATATGATTCTTCCCTTAAGTATTCCCACATGCACTCTTTACTTTTTGATAAAGATTATTTGGCTATTAAGGCATTTCCTGATTCCAAATGAAGCACAAAATTATCTTTTTTAAATATGTGAAATATGGCATTGTATTCTGATGGACATTTTCATGATTTTGATTCTACTCCTCTATGAGCATGGGATGTTTTCCCATTTGTTTGCATCATCTCTGATTTTTTTAATCAGTGCTTTGTTACCCTCATAGAGGTCTTTCACCTCCTTGGTTAAGTATAACACTAGGTATTTTTCTTTCTTTGTGGCTACTGTAAATGTTATTCAGTCTTTGGTTTCACTCTAAGCTTGACCATAGTTAATGTATAAACATACTACTGCTTTGGGTACATTGATTTTTTTTAACCTGAGACTTTGCAGAATATATTTATTAATTATGTTATGTTACAATTTTTGACTAAATATACTCACACATACATACATTTTATATTTAAAAGAATATTTACTGGATGTTATCTTTATTTATCTTTTAAAAGTCTCTGCTGTCCTCTCATATCTTCTGTGCTGACTTCTTTGTGGTAGATTTTAAGTGAAAATGCTTGATATTAAAGCAAAAATGACACACATATATTTGACACATATTTATTCTTTCACTACTTTATGTACTATGAAATAAAATACATAACAAAATATAACATTCATGTTGTTTTCAGATTTTTCATAAATCCTTGTCCTGACTTTTCTTTGCAAGGTCTTCCTGTTATCCTTGACATTATAAAGATTTGAATACTTCCTAAATTCCAAGCAAGTTAGAAATGTCCCCCAAATTTTATTTTATTTTTTTTCCAAATTTTAATAAGTAAAACATCCACATCACTTTCATCTTGTCAAGCTTTAATTGGCAAGAGGATCAGATCTATCTTCAAAATCTATGCCTATTTCCACTTCTTTCTGTAAATGGAGGTGAGCTATTGAGATTTCCAAATGAACTCTAGGCTTGGGGTTTACTTGGTGGCAGTTTCCAAACCCTAAGTTTACATTTTACAGCAGTGATTGAGAGAATATATAGTGGATAGACAATAACCATATTAGTATAAAAAAAGTGGAAGGAAGTGTTAAGATGTCATATCATGAGTTCATAATTTCTTAACCTAGTCTCTTCTCTTGACTGTTTGAGATCTAGTCAGGATTTTGGCCACATCGTCCTCCATTAACTAAATGATCCTGTCACTTTAAGGCCGTAACAACTGTGATTATGTGTGTTTCAGCAATTAAGTAAGACCAGCCATAATCAGCCATGGTCTGAAAAGCCAAACCAAGTGGAGAAGCCAAGTATATCTCTGGTCAGTGCCATAATGGTCAAGCCATGCAGTCGTAGGAGCAGACATGGGAGTTAATCCTTTAGAGTCATTCCCATCATTTAAATTCCTAGGTGAGGTTGCATACATTGGGGAACAGAGAAAAACTACCCCTGTTTTTCTCTGTCCAATTTCCTGTCCCTAGAATCAGTGAAAACAATAAATGAGGTATTTTTAGCTGCTAAACTTTATAAGGCTATGAGAAATTTCTCTAAGTATATTGCAGCCTGATTGAAGGAAGGGTAAATTAACCAAATGATTCACTTGAAGCCTGTTCTGGGATAAACTAAAGAGAGAGCAGAAGAATTGTCCTCACAATGGCTCTGTTATAAGTGAAATACAGCTGTAGGAAGGTAGATGGGGGATGCCTGTGTTAGGGTTTGAGGGAAGCAAATTTTAACCTCACTAGCTATTCACAAATGTATAATCAGTGTTGGCACCAAAGAAAATACTCTTTCCAACTTACTTTGCTTTAGTCTGTACCTTCAATAACATAATGGACTTCTATATTAGACTTGCAAACAAATGTCACAACCCAATGCACATCTCTGAACATCTAAGAAGCAGAAAGATAGGTATATTGCTAAAGTTCTGTTTTGCATCTGCCTAGAGCATGCCTTGCACTGCCCTCTTGAGAAAAAGATGCCCCAGGAACAGCACTGAGTACAGGAATGACATGGTTTATGTACATTTTTGAAACATCATCTTGTCTGTTCGATGTAGGTTGGAGAAAAGCAAGAATAGAATTACACATGTTTCTTTCAATAGTTCAGGTAAGTAATGACAGTGCCTTAGATAAGGGAGATAGAAGGGGGGACAGAGTCCCAATTTGTATGGAAAGTAAACTATAAGAATTGTTGATGAATTAGGCCTATGATAGAGATAGCAGAGATAACTCTTATTTGTTTATTTATTGGAGCACTTGTTTTGCATTTGTCTTTTGAGAGTGTGTGCACACACACATGGAAGTGTGTGCTTCCATTTGTGTCTTTATGTTTTTTTCTATTATCGAATTTATTTTATTTTTATGATCCTTTTGACTTAATTATGACCCTTATGCATTTTCTTGAGATAATTAACTCTTTCATTTTAATGTGTGTTGCAAATATTTCCCAATTTATTACTACTTTTATGTGTGATGGGATTAGATTACCATAAATTTAACATTTTTATTTGCAAATACTCAGCTTTACAAAATGCACCATTCTAAAAATATTTTTATGTTTCTAATCTTGAGGTAAAGAAAAAAATACCAATGTGGATCACTGAAAAAATATGTCCTCCCTTTCTCAAATTTTACTATGTTTTAAAGCAAATGAACAAAAAATTATATCTTTAGGGAGTAATTTATAACTCAAATCAGTGGTTTTATCTAAGGCATATTTGATTTCTCATTTCTCAAGAAATGCTTATATTATTGAAAGATCAAATTGCTCAGAATAATATACACTGTGCATCTGTGCTTTTGCTCTTTTCCTCCAAGACAACAAGCAAACCTCTGTTTTTAACATCTGATAAGGTAAAATATTTCAGACTCTTGGTCTGGCACAGTCATCTATGCTTGTAATCCTAGAACTCTGGAAAGTCAAGTCAATAGGATCACTTGAACTCAGGAGTCTGAGGCCAGTTTGAATAAGAATGAGATATCTATTAAAAATGTAAAAAATTACGTGAGCATGGTGGTCCACACCTATAGTTCCAGCTACTTGAGAAGCTGAGGCAGGATGATCACTTGAGCATAGGAGTTTGAGGTTGCAGTGAGCTATCATGTTGACACTGATGCAGGTTCCCCTGCTCAGAGCTGGACATGGACCTCATTTTCTTGGCCTGAGCAAGCTAAATAATCAGCTTGATCACAGACCCTAAACAAAAGAGCCCGTTTGATAAGCATTGCACCTAAGTACCACTCCAGGAGCAGAAACACACCCTAAACAAGACCACATTCTTACACAAGGGCAGTTTTAAAACTATTAAAATTATCATTTGCCCACAGCCCCTGGCACTAAACTGTTGTGACATATTTTGGACATACACTCCATCTCTCCAAACCCCCCTTCCTGCAGGGAAGAACAAGCTACTTATACTTATAAACCCCTAGACAGAAAACCCAAATGGGCCGATCATTGGGGAATCCCTCTTTGCTGTACCAAAGACTTTATCTCTCTTCACTTCTTCTCTGTCAATAAAATCTATCCTATTGCTTACTTGTGGTAATCTGGGCATTCATTTTTCAAATCTCCAAGACTAAGTTTCTGGCAGAGAGATTCCATTTACACCATTGCACTCTAGCTGGGGAGACAGAGGTAAGTAATTAATTGTTTCAAAATGAATTAATTAATTAGTAATAAATAAATACATTTAAATTAGCTAAACCATCATTCTTCTATAGGTGCCTCACAAAGAGATTGTCTATTAGATCAGGACTTATTTAGTGTGCCATCATACCAATCCTGGAAGTACTGCGTACAAATTTGAAGTCAGATATAAAAAACAATAACATGGTGATAAAAGGAAAGGGCAGTAAGTAATGCTGTTACAAAAGCATAGGATTGTCTCATTGCAAATCAGATTGCAAAACATAACCCTACAGTTGTTTTAGGAAATAAAACATTTCATAGAAAGTATACTAATATGAACCTGAAGTTGGTCAGGTTATCATGACAAATATTACAAATATCTTCTGAAATGTAGTTTACACAAGTTACATGAGACCTCACGCCTTTAAGATCAGCAAACTAAAAATGAAATAGATAATTTTCAAATTGAGCACAAGTGAAGAAATTTCTAATATGTGCTTTAAAATAGGATAAGAATACAAAATATAAACAGAAATGATCAAAATTAAAACAAGCAAGAGTTGCTTTCTTCCATCTCAAATTCTATGGAAGATTACATAATCTATACAAGTTGTATAGCAGATTGTATTTGTGATAAAATAAGAAATATATATTTGGTCTCTGCCCCTGGTTGCTGCACAAGCTAATAAAACTATTGGAGTTTCCAGAGTGATGATTGTCTTTTGTACGTTACTGGGATGACTGGTGGTTCGGGCCCCTTGGACAGTTTCAGAATG
The DNA here is from genome assembly GCA_963573935.1 of Arctocebus calabarensis. Lineage (NCBI taxonomy): Eukaryota > Metazoa > Chordata > Mammalia > Primates > Lorisidae > Arctocebus > Arctocebus calabarensis. Next base: position 38,719 of record CAUYON010212755.1, read on the forward strand.
GAGACTATTCACCAAAAAAACCAAGGCATGATTAGATGGTTGGGACTTTCATTATCTCTAAGTAGCCTCAGAATTGACTTAAATTATAGGATATCTAGTTGGTGTCTGTTGGAGAATTGCTTGTTGTGTGGAAAAAAAAAAACTCACATAATCTGGTTTCAGAATCATTATGTTTAGTTTAAGTGAGAGTAGAGGGTAGGAAAAACACTTTGGTCTAAGATATACTTACAAATACCTTGTGTTATTAGTAATATAATTTTATTAAATATTTGCTTATTAAAACAAACAGTAATATTATAAATATTAGAATAAATTAAGATAATGCAGTGACTTTAAAAATTTTGTAATCATTTTTGCTGCTAGCATAAAGAAAACACTGAACAACCTTTAAAGAAATATAATGTTGTCATATGTGTTTATGTAAGATAAAAGAAAAAGTATTGTAGAATGTCAAATATATATTTATATATGCAATCATATATCTGTAATATATTAAACACCAAAGTAGCCACTGTCATCTTAACTAAAGATATAAACTTTAAAGGTATAAACTTTTTTTACAATCATAATTGAGTAAGTCTATAAAATAATAAGAAGAAATAAAACATGAAACATGAAATTGACTTTAGAAATGATGGATTTTTTTCTTAATTCCCTGAAAGAAACAAGACTAACATGGGTGAGAAAATCTAACACAATGCAAAAGAAGAAATTACAGATGAAAAATGATCAAGAACCCCAAAATGATATCATCAATGTATTATTAGGACAACACAACATTCAAATGTAGGATTCATTCTAGCAATGAAGAGAAAATTCAATATTCAGCATACATAAATGTAATTTACCATATTAATAGTTCACACAAGAAAAAGTCATTTGGTCATCCCTATTAAAGCAAAAAACACTTTTAAAATTAAAACCAATTTTTGGTAATTGCTTAGAAGCTATAAATAGTATAATTTTTTCTCTACAAATGATAAATAAAAGCTATTAATCCTGTAGCCCAATCAGATTTAATGCATAGGTATAATCATTTCTGAAATGTTCTCTCATATTTGTTTAATATTTTTCTATAATTTTAGATTAATAAAATAAAAACAAAAATGTCAGAAATAAAAGTAGATCTACTAAAAAGCAGAATCTTTCTTAAAAATTACTTAAAATTTTAAAAACAGATAACTATTTAAATAGATTTTAATATTATATTCTGTTAAAGACATTTTGCAGAAAAGTGTCTGTTGACCTAAATATATGTATTTAGTAATAATATTTTAGTCAAAATACTTATAATTCACTATTTTTGAAATTATACAGGTATGTGTATACACATGTATTGAAGCATTAAACAATTTAAGATTTTTACTAATGGCATTGATAATGTTACCTCTAGGGGAGAGTATTATGCAAAATATATATTTTTAAATTTTCAAGTTGTACATATTGAGTATGTATTACTTGAAATTAAAAGCTAAATGCTTCAGAAATGAAAGCAGCAAAGTTATTACAGGATGCACAAATGCTTACCAATAAGATAGAGGAAAATATGTCCTTCAGAAGTTGTGATTAATAGGAAAGGTATATCATAGGAAATGCAATTCTTTGCACTCCTTTTGTATGGGGAACCCTGGTATGCATGACAGGATATACTATTTCACTCATATTTATAATCCTTTCATAATCTCTGAATTTTTTTAATCTTTTGGAGCCTTCTTGTTTATCCTTTTCTCTTTTTGTCATTCTCATTTTTCCTTCCTTCCTTCTTTCCTTCTCTCCTCCCTTCCTCCCTCCCACTCTCCCTTCCTCCCTTCTTTCTTTCCTTTCCTTCTTTTTCCTAACCAGGTTTTTTTCCAACAATTACTGAAAAATTTCAAGTAGTTGGTGTATGTTCCACCAATCTGTCACAAATTAACCAATCTGCACTGATTAGCTCTTGCTACCTTCATGCAAGACCTTGCCCTAATTTTAAAAGGGAAGCAGAAATTATCTTTCAATTTACCAAAATGTATTGAAGCTTTGTGCGGAAGAAAAAAAAATTGTAGCTTGCAACATATGGCCTTTGCCTTATCCAGGGAGCCACCACTTTACAGAGAACTGGCCATCTCGTCAACTCTGAGTGACTTCCTGCACTACCAGTTGTTCATACTACTATCCCATCACCCAATGTCCTATCTTTCTCATCCCATTATCTGCAACGTGTGTTGATTCCATTGTAATGTTGATGGTCTTGCACCCAGATCTTCAGGACAGTCTGCCAGAAAACAACAATCCCTATCAGTTATTATTATTATTATTTTTTTGAGACATAGTTTCACTTTGTTGCCCTCTGTAGAGTGCTGTAGTGTCATAGCTTATGCCAACCTCAATCTCTTGAGCTCAAAGCAATCCTCTTACCTCATCTTCTCTGAGCCACTGGGACTATTGCGCCTGCCACAACACCTGGCTATTTTTTTTAGAGATGGGGTGTCACTCTTTCTCAGGCTAGTCTCGAACTCCTGAGCTCAGGTGATCCATCGGCTTTGGCCTCCTCTAGTGCTGGGATTTCAGGTATGAGCCACCAGGTCTGGCCTAGCAGTTAATTTCTAAATGCACATACTCAGTCTGAAATAACAGGTGTGAGGCATCACCAGTATAATCCAGATTGGTCTTTGCCTCTCTCAGCCTATTCCTGTCTGTAGTTTTTCTGCTAGTGTAAAACCAAGATGCCCTGCCTCCTCCTTTCTGGCCTCTGGATCAGATACCTTAACTACCTGGCCACAGATCTTCCCAAAACATAGAATAATTTTCAGAAGTAGAGTCTAAGCCTAATGTGGTGAAAGAAACATTTGGAAAAGCAGTAATAGTACCCATAACGTTAATAATGAAGTGTCTTATTCAGCCTCAATGGGAGCAACATACACACACACACATTTTCCATTTTTAAGAGATCACTGGTCTTTGACCAGCTTTTAGTTTTACATAAAAGCCTAGAACAAAGCTTTCAATGACTTAAAAAAGGCTTTAATAATTTTTAAAAAAAAATTAGCAAGGAATATCTTTCCTGTAGAAACTTAGTCCACATATTATATTTATTATTTTTCCACCTGCCCTTTCGCTGGGAATGTCTATATGGGCAACCTTAGGCTAAGCTTCTCATAGTGAATGAATGGTGTGACAAGGCATTTGTCAATGTCCCATAGACAGAAAACACACTGACTTACGTGTAGATATTTTATGTGTGAAACTCCTTGAATGGTTTGATGTACTTGTAATATTCTTTTTTTTTATTCTATTATTTTTAAACTCAATTCTATTCATAGGAATATAAGGCATCCTCAAGAGAATATTGTGAAGCTTGTAAGAGGGTCTGTGGTACATTATAGACGTATTTAGTAAATCTTGTCTTGATTTAAGAATTGACACATTTTGGCTTCCAGAATTTACCGAAGTTTCATTTCCCATTCTAAAGCATAAAAATCACATTAATATAGTAACTGAATTCAGCATAGCTCATATTTTTCCTTCTTTAAAACATTAGGAATAAGGACAAGTGAATTAGCCTATTAAATTGTTCTGAAGCTGACACAAATTATAGAGTTCAAATTACTTAAGAATTTCCAATTTTAAATTATTTTTATGACACTGTAGACACAATTAACTAACTCTAAGCTGACCTTCAACATAAGTGATAATTTCTACTATATAAGAAAAGGATGGAGCTGGTTCTGACAAATGCAAGTCTTCTTAATGTCTTATTTGTTCAGAGAGTGTTTAATTAAAAGTTTTATTAATACCATTATGTCTCTAATTTTTTTGTCATAATTGTTTTCTGAGTTTAAAGAAATGATTGGTTAAATTAGTATAACAACTAATTTAGTGTCCGCTCACTTTTTTAGTAGTAGTCACATGTTTTTGAGAAAACCCAAGGTTTCTCTTATGAGAAACATAAGCTTTCAGTTGAAAATGACTGGCAATTGGAGAATGCAACCACTGAGAGACGCGATGTGAGAAATAACTCATTCTGAAAATGTCAGTCATTTTCAGAAACAAAATTATATCAATCTTCCATTTTGAAAATTTTAGAAATAGACTTTCAAGGCATGATATTTAAGGACTAAAAGAAACTGTCAACAACAGCAGTATTTTTCAAATATTATGTATATTTTTTTAATTTGGAAGCTCAGAAGTTAATTTGTATGGATAAATAAATTATTTTGATCTTGAAGCTGATTGACTTTAAAAATATAGCAATTATTAATCATCTGGCCTTAATAATTCTAACAAATAAAACACAAACTGCAATTATGCATTTCATTTATACTGAATGCTGTTTTCTTACGTCTCAAGACTTTTCCAGAAAAAAAAATCTTGTGCTTAGAGCCTGTTCTTGATTTGATCTGTGAATTTCCTTAGCTTTCAAATTATAGCCCTGCTAGAGAAGTGGAATGAGTGTATTTTGTTTCCAGGGACATTTAGTAATATTTACCAACATTTAGGGTTGTCATACTAGGGTCATAGATAGTGGACACCAGGGAAGCTGCTAAATATCCTATAACGCACAGAACAGTCCTCACAGAAAGAATTAGCTGGTCCAGAATGCAATAGTGCCCATGCGGAGAGACCTTGCACTAAAGTATTAGTTTCCACATGACAAATATAACCTTAAAACTGAACCCAGCATTTCCTTTGAAACAGCTCCAGCTGCTTTGACATTGTTGGTGAGGGCTATTTCAAGGAATAGTGTTTAGTTTAAATGTTCCATTTAGTCAAGTCACTCATTAAGCTAACAAGTCCATCAACTACAAGTCACAAGTCAATAATACAATAAGCTTCATTAGTTTCAACATTTTCTCCAAGGAACAGTTTCTTAAATCATATCAAGTAGAAATAATATTTTATTTGAACAGAAGCAAAAACAGAATGCTGACAATAAGAAATTTTGGCATGTGATGAAAATATTAAACAAATTATTTCCTTATTACTCAATAATGCTTTTCTCTGAAATTTATTCATGATTTTTACATAGCAGTTATGTCAACTAAAACTAGTTACTAAATATTAAGATATCAAATATTGCTTAATTTGGCAATCATCTCATAAATGTGGGTTTCTGAACACTCAATGGATGATTTGGGTCATTTGAATAATATAGATCTTTTTGTAAAATAATATGTTAATGATGTGCTTCTTTCTATGCATCATGCAATATATACAGTAATAAAATGATGTGTCAATATTGATATACACAAGCAGTAGGAAGGGAATACCTTCCCTTGACTCAACAGTTAATATTGAATAAAATTTTGACAAACTAAAGCTCAGGCAAATTCTCAATATCATTATAACTGAGTGAGTATTTGACTAAAAGTGTGTGTAAGCAACAATTGAACTGCTTTGCAGCCTGAGAAAACTTGCATTATGAGAATTTTACTGGCATTTCTGTTGACAGACAAATGGCTTTCAGCCTCACAAATTTATTCTCTGTCCAAAGTTTCAAGGGTCACAAGAGCAATTCACCACATTTATATTCTATACTTTTAATATACAGTCTGACACCCTTCTTTGTCATAAATTATAATTTTTTAAGCATGATCTTAATCTATATTTTCAAATATACACATTATTTCCCTTAGAAAGACAGAATTCCTTGAAAATTAAATATAAATCATATTTCTTTGTGTTCCCATTTCTAATACCATTATAAGCAAATAATAGATATTCAATAAACGTTTGCTCTTGGAGTAACACATTCTTGCCTTTTCCAGTCAACTTTGGAAACAATAAAATGTATTTGTTAAACTGTGTGTTTAGAGGGAAGAATTTTAGAGCTTGAGATCAAACATAGAACTTCTTCCTAAGTCTTCTGAAATTTTCTCTGGGTCAATTTCTTGGTCAATATATAAATGCATATATAATATTTAAATTGCAACCATATGTACTGTATATTTATGTTTTGAAAGGTCTGAAAACCTCTAGCCTACCAGAAGGAATGATATGATTTTCCCTGCATGGGGAAATGGAATCAGTCCTTCTTGGAAGCAGTTCAGCAATCTCCACTGTCGCCCTTCAGGAGAGCAAAACAGGTCTCAAGTCACATAAACTCAGTGTCAGTGTCAGAGGGAGAATGCTCACAGGTTGCAACTCCCACATTTCTCTTGGCTTTGAGTGAATTCATTGCTTTGCTTACCTCTGCAGGCTAACCATTGGCCATACAACTTTAGTTTAGAATGAAAGTCAACTAGGCAGAACAGAATTCACCTCCAGCACTGATGGGAACTCATATTTCTGGTTGTATTCCGCATACTCTCAGGCAAAACCCATCTGTAACAAGCTTCATAAGCCAGCCTAGAGGCGAAGGGTATGAGCTACTTTCTTTCTCATTCAGGTTTCATCATGTGTCAGCCGTATCATCTTGAGAAATTTATTTAACAATTCATTCCTTGATTTCCTCGTTTGTAAAAGGAAAATAGTAACAAGACATATCACATATATCTGAAAGAAAAACAGGCTATGGAAAGCATTAACTATCATAGAGTAAGGATTAGTAGGTGTTAGTTGTTTTTACTGTAAGGATTGTTTCAATTCTGATATATAACCTATCCCAAGCAGAAGATCACTTGGTTGTTCTATACCTTTCCTCTGGAAGCTGGACTTTGAGCCCTAGAGTAGCAATGTAAATGAATTCGAGGCATCTCTGAAGTTCTCACTCCTGTACTGAGGTACACAGCATTCATTCCCAGTCCATTTGTCCTTTAAAATAAGCTCTCATGTTCTTGTTGCTGAAGTGAAGTTTACTCATTGTGGGCAGTCTGTTTGCTTCTCCCTGGAGAACATCACTGCATGAGATTAATCCTCATTCCTAAATTTGCAATACACGTCATGATCTCCTAGATGTATGCTTTGGTTAGCTTATAGAAGTTCCAGGTTCACATGAGTTAGTCTCCTATTAATATCTGTATTTTTTGCCATAACCTTTATTAAATGTATTATATTTTATAAGACTTAAGCTAATACAGATGTGAAAACTGAGGTGGTAAATTGTCAAATAAGTATGGTTGATTAGGCACCTGTGGCTCAAGGGGCTAAGGCACCAGCCACGTACACCTGAGTTGACGGATTCCAATCCAGCTCAGGCCTGCAAAACAACAATGACAGCTGCAAACAAATAAACTAACAAACAAACAAAAGTGGCCAGGCCTTGTGGCGGGCACCTGTGATCCCAGCTACTTGGGAGGCAGAGGCAGGAGACTCCCTTGAGCCCAGGAATTGGAGGTTGCTGTGAGCTGTGATGCCATGGTACTCTATCCAGGATGACAGCTTGAGGCTCTGTCTAAAAAAATAAAAATAAAAACAATAAGTAGGGTCAAGTCTTACTTACAGCTGGTGTGTGGAATTCCACCATACTCTGAGATTTTAATTTCCTCTGTTAATTTTTAGTAATATTAAGGTTAATATGGAATTTTTTCTTTAAAGCAATGGCCCAGTTATAGAAAGTTAAATGTGACAATTTTTACTGGTAAAAAAGTTTTAAAAACACTATACTATTTTCCTAGGCAATAATAAGTTTATGAGACAATCAAATACGTGTGTATGTGTCTGTTGGTATATGCATGTGTACACAGGTATGTACAGGAAATCAGTATTTTTAGTGCAGAAGAATTTTTTGGTAGAACGTGTGTTTCAGGATTATACATATATATATATAATAAATTCTAATTATGTGTTAATTGTTAAGCCTGAAAGGTACAGAAATTGCAGTCATAAGCATCTAAATTCATGTTGCCCAGTTATTTATGCTCCTACAGAATGAAATAGAATCTACTTTCTGTTGCTAAAGCATGCTCATTTTGTTCACTTGCTATTGTCACTGTTAACTTTAGGTGAGAAGGATTCAGGGTCACTTGGAGACCTTGCACCATAAGCTTAATGTCTTTCTTCCCTGACTAAATGCAGTGTAATGTTAAGTGATACTGTTATGAACTGTACATCATCAACTTTTAGTTTTGGGGCTTTTTGTTTTGTTCTGTTTTTCCAGCTTAGCTCTGTATAGTTAAGAACAAGGAGAGTTTATATTTAGGAGATACATGTTTGTTCAATTTAATGGCTTCCTTTTTTAAATTTTTTTTAGAAATAAAGGGTACTTTTGCAACGTAGGAAACTGACTTATAAAACACCTTAGTTCACTAAAAATAATTTTCTAGTATTTTCTTTATTATTTTATAGCATGCATAAGACAGATGGAGAGATTTTTCAGCGACCAGTATAATAGACCATGATAAATCCAGTTCTGTCAGGGTTTATAAAGACAAGAAAGTGAGAAGCAGGATGATCAAATATTTCCTTGAATTTTATTGATATATGTAACATTTGTTGCTATTATTTGGTTAGTATGCAATTAATTAGAAACTGTTAACATCTACATCTCACTGGGACATAAAGGAAAAAAAATTAGTGAAACTATGATGTCCCTAATGTGATTTTGCAGGTTGTTAGTTCTGCCTGGATCTTAACACATAACACTGGTGATGGTGGAAATGGATGTCTGACTGAAGAATTTGAGCAGGCCTGGTCATGTACCAGCAGTGAGAACCATTAAGAAAGAAATCAAAATCCTGTTTTCTCCTTTAAGGAAAAAAATTCTAGTAAAAAATACAGAATGTATATAGAGAGGTTCAATGAAATATTACTAAATCTATCACGGAAAAACTGAGTATGCATTACATAAATACAAATAGGAGGGTGCCAAAAATGTATACACACTTCAAGAAAGGAAAAATCTGTATTTAATTTATAATATACCACGCTGGACTTCTGCAATTATAAGAGGTGCCCAATGAGACTTTTATTCATCTTTTGTTATTAATATATATTGAATATTACAGTTTTCATATATATTGAATATTATAATTTTAATACAATTTCTCCTTCCTTAAATTCATGTTCTTTTTTTATGCACCCTCTGTATATGGCTACATCTATCAATATAGATATTGATATGAAGATACATACATTTATTTGTCAAAACAACCTTAGAAATAACATACAAATATGTCATTGTACTCTTACCTCAATTTTATAGGTAAAAAATTGAGTTAGAAATGTTTAATTTACTTTTCTATTATATCCATCTACACAGGGACAGATTTTTGTTTTCATCACTGATAACAATGAATGCCTAACAAATATTTATCAGATTGAGAAATAGTCACCAATGATACACTAGAATGCAAATTTTTTTCTTTTCACTTTAACACTCTTTTCTTCCAATACATTGTTTTGCTTTTATTTAAAAAAAAGTCCAGTGTGGTAGATAGAAAACAAATATTGATTGGTGAATTTAGAGCTTCATGGGTTAGCAGGTGAAGATTATTGATTGGGCTATTTCAGTCAAAAATCATTGATATAGTACTTCATAGCACACCAGGAAAAATGGGCAGCATCATCTGATACGAATGAATATAACTATCTAGTGAATAAATATAAAACTTCTGTGGGCAGTGCCTGTTGCTCAGTGGGTAGGGTGCCCACCCCATATACTGAGGGTGGCAGGTTTGAACCTGGTCCCAGCCAAACTGTAACAAAAAAATAGCCAGGTGTTGTGGAGGGTGCCTGTAGTCCCAGCTACTAAGGGAGGCTGAGGCAAGAGAATCAGTTAAGCATAAGAGTTGGAGGTTGCTGTAAGCTGTGACACCATGGTACTCTACCAAGGGCGACAGAGTGAGACTCTGTCTCAAAAAAAAAAAAAAAAAGAAATATATATATATGTATGTGTGTATATAAATATATGTAATGAGATTTATCAGAGTGATTCAGATACAAAACCAAGAATAGAGTGTGAAATATCTATCTTAACAATCACCTTTCTCTAATGGAACTCTAATTGAATGTGTATGTAATTGAGAAGGACACTTAATTTGAAATCATTTACAAAGTGTTCTAGATCTTTTTATAATAAAGTCAGAATGCTAGATTTATAATGATATGTGAAATTAATTTCTCATAATTTAGGGTGAAAGTAACATTCTTCTCAGTGTCCTCTTCCACTTTCTGACTCATCTTGCATAAAAAATAACCATTGAGAAATTATCAGAAAAGTTATAAATTCATCATCTCACCCATTCTTTTTGTGTTAGTTTAGCACCTTTTTTGTATGAATATAAATTTTTTATGGGGCTGGAATCATTTAAATGAGTATCATTTGCTTTCCAATTTTTGAATTTTTTCACTTTATATTTTTCTTGATTGATGTGTAATATTTCAGTACTATATTCTTCTATTTGTGGCATTTTTCCTTGTCTTTGTAATTATACTACAATACATATGTTTGAATATTGCATTCTATTTTAAATAATAGAATATTGCATTCTATTTTAAAACATCCAAGGAAGAGAATACTATGGTAAAGACTAGAAAATTTTCCAGGGATATTGATGTATGTTGCTATGAATGTGACAAAATAATTATTCTAATTTATATTTTCATTATAAATATATGCTTCATCACAAATGTAAAAGTATGCTCAATATAATTTAAAATATGATATTTAGCAATATAGTCAGTATATAATTTTTAAGTTTTATTTCTTTTTCTACCAGATATTTCCACATCTACTAAATCTGTATTTTACATTTTTGTCTGGTCTGACTTTCTGAGAGCTTATTGTGCCTGTCTCCACTGAGCCTGAACTTAACATTGGTAAGCATTTTTAAGTTTCACATGAAAATAAAGCTTATACCTATTGCTTGCAATTTCTTTCTAAATTTTTCACTAAAGTACCCATTGACCCATGAATGGATAAATCAGTTGTGGTATATGTACACCATGGAATATTATGCAGCCTCAAAAAAGATGGAGAATTTATCTCTTTTATGTTTAGAAGGATGGAGCTGGAACATATTCTTTGTGAAGTATCTCGAAAATGGAATAAAAAGTACCCAATGTACTCAATACTACTATGAAACCAACATATAATCACCCACACTTCCATATGAAAGATAAAACACAACTATAACCCAGGATGAAGAGGGGAATAGGAGGGGGAGGGGAAGGATGAAGGGAGGTAGAAGGGAGGGAGTGTAATCAGTGGGACCACACCTATGGTGCATTTTGCAAGGGACATGTCAAATCTATTAAATGTAGAGTATAAATTTCTTAACATAATACTTAAGAAAGTGAGGTGAAGTCTATGTTAACCAGTTTGATGTAAGCATTCCAAATTGTATATAAAATCAGCACATTGTACCCCATAAATGCATTAATGTATACAGATATTTAATAAAATAAGTAAATAAATAATTTTTTCACTAAACCAAAATTGTGCAAATTATAAATGAAATTTTCTCAGTCCTTTTTTGGTGAAATCACTTTTTAAAAAGCAACAAACACTGAAGGCAAATATTAATAATTACAAGTGCTTGAGCCAAGAGTTACCTTTGGTATTAGAATTTCCAATACATATTGCCAGCATTGGCTATAATGTCAAAATTGTTATGTTATGTAAACTATATGTTGTCATTGAATGTACATTGGATTTCATTTATGCCTCTAATACTATTTGTAAGGTATTGAAAAGGCTATGAAGCTTGACTTTATGTGCCTGTGTACTTATATAGGTGAAGTTTGTACTACATTCATTGAGAAAATAAATACACTATCAGCATGTGATTGAACAAAAGTAAACAAAAGATAAGACAATCATAGTATGTATTGCCTTATTAAAAGTACTTTTAGTTTGGTTAAATGTATTCATTTCTGTGGGTGATCATGAAAAAATATGCACTAGCTATACTTATACATATAAAAAAAGAAACTAAGCTGAAAATCACATTGTATTGTTTTATCTAGTCCCTAAATAATCTTTGTTCACCTCTGCCCAGTTTCTATTTACATCTCTCTACAGAGTAATTGATTTCAGTTATCATGTACATAAGTTACAATTTTGATATGATACTTACGTACAGATTTCACTTCTCCTGATGAAATTCCTTATTTTTTGCTCCACTATTTTTTAGCATAACAATAACAGTTATTTTTAAATTTGTGTCTGATAACTCCAATACTGAATCAGCTGTGAGTCTATGTTTATTATCTGGGTTGTTTTTTTCTCTTTTCTCTTTTATTTTTATTTTTTTTCTCCTGTAGTTCTTCAAACAAGCCCAAGTAGTCATGTCTCTCAGAATTATTTTCTTACTGTTTTCTCTATTGCATTTTTTCTTCTTCATTTTTTCTTGGCTTACTCTTACTTATCCTGTAAGTTGCACAAACTTTGGTATCATATTCATTCTATGAATATCTGAGAGCAGTTTACATGAATGCCAATTAATATATTTTTGAAGAACCACTGTCAAGGTTTTGATATAAATGACATCTCATTATTATTTCATAGCATTCTCTTTCATAATTTACTAACATTTATTATAATCTGTAAATTATATATTTATTTTAAATTTTTATTGGCTTAATTTCCAGTTTCCATCCACTATAACCCAAAATGAAATTGTGAAATATTAATCACGTGTTACACATTATCATTATCTTTTCATTATTATCCTAGCATAGATGACTAATTAATTTTCATCATATTATAAGTTAGTTCATTGGTTAAGAAAATGAGACACAATGTCTATTTTTATGTGTCTATACTTCAATATGTTTTTTTATGACTACATTGAAAATATGAACACTATCTCAATTGACATACATACTGGAATTGAGAGTTAAGGGTATGGACATCAATAGTTATCTGTTTACATAAATGCCAATTAAAATATTTTTGAAGAACCACTTTCAAGATTCCCAAATGTGGATGAATATACAATAAAATTTTTTTAAAAAACTTTTAACAAGTTAAAAATCCAATTACTACTACAACCAGAAATGAGGTGCTGCTAAACCATGAAAAACTAAAAAGGTAGAAAGGTCATTCAGTTTGAAAAAGATGATTTGAGGTTCTTCTTCATGTTGAAATAGAATTATGTACATAATTAAATTGTGTTTTGAGTAAATTATTTTTAAGCATGTACATGTATTGTTTGAGTTTCGTCATGTGTGCATGTAATGTGCAAGTGTGTGTGTGTATGTGTATGTGTGTGTGTGTGTGTGTGTAGCAGAGAGCAGGAAAAATCTATTAATTATGTTCATTTACCATATGAAGAGGAAAGTAAGGAGGTTTAGTAATATTTAGTAAATCACAGTAGAGAGACAGATTTAGATAATAAAAATAAAGAAAGCAGAGGTCCCTGGGGCCAGAGCTGATCAATAGCAAATGAAAGGTATTTGGAGGATGTGTTTTTTTTGTAGAGACAGTCTCATTCTATCGCCCTCGGTGGAGTGCTGTGGAGTCACAGCTCACAGCAACCTCCAACTCCTGGGCTTAGGCGATTCTCTTGCCTCAGCCTCCCAAGTAGATGGGACCACAGGTGCCCGCCACAGCACCTGGCTAATTTTTGATGTAGTTGGGCCGGGGCTGGGTTTGAACCTGCAGCCCTCAGTGTATGGGGCCGGCACCCTACTCGCTGAGCCACAGGCACCGCCTGTTTTTTTTTTTTTTTTTTTTTATTGTTTTCTTTGGTTCTATAGTTGTTATTCTTATTATTTGTATGTTTGGTTTTGTGTTTTCATTGGCATGGGGTAGTTTTTTTTAATGTTCTCAACATCCATTTTCACCCCTTATCCCATTTATACTGCTAACGTAAATGATCCCAGTGAAATTTAGTATCTTAACAGGGCTTAAGAGTTCTGCATTCTAACCAGAAGAGGAGTAAAGAGACTTGCTCTCTTAATCACCTTTACCTAGAAGCAATACATTGCATTTCTGCTCATAGTCCATTAGTTAAAAGGATTAGTTACATAGGTGTCCAATTTGATGCTGCATATGTCCTGGCAGTACAGCCAGGTTCTATGATGGCTTTTACTTTGGATGGGATGCACACATTTTTCCTTTCATTTTCTGTCCATATTTTCTTTAGAAACTATTTCCCATACCACCACTGTAAGGGTAGGGTCATGATATATACACTATCCATCCAAGGAATCTTATTCCTCCTGACATAGATAATTATTTGTGAGGAGGGTGGGTGGGAAAGACACTACTAGAGGCACTGCATGTTGTGAGTTATTTATTGTTCTTAAACCTTAATATACATAGGACTGCAGCTATCTTAAAACTAGAAACATAATGGAAATAATGCATGGGATGTTAAGCCTGAGAGGTAAATCAAAGGAAACTGGATATCTGTGATACATTTAATCACTGGATCAAGCTGTATTTGACAATGGAATAATTATTTATGTGAACTAAAATAATTTTTCATTCTAGTTTTATTCAGTTGGAGCTGAGATTTCTTTCACTAGAAATTTTAAATTTCTTAACTAACATGGCCTTTTCATCTTTTAATTGGAAAAAACAAATAATATTTTATTTGAGATGAGAGAGAGTATTGAAGGTGCTAAAGGCAAAATTAATTGTGATCATAGCAACTGGTTGATTACTTCAATTGATAGATCCCAGATTCTTTGATTAATTAATGGGCTTATGCATCATTCATTATGAAACATTTTCTTAAGCATCTACAATTTAGTAATAGCATGCTAGATACAAACAGTTGGTTTACAAAGCAGAAAATCCCATATGGTGCCACAAAAATGTTATTATAACTTTAAACAGAAATACAGATATGTCCCAATCACTACTATTTACTTATAAAAACTAATTCATCTTTGCAGCAATAAATATGTAGACCTTAGGCATAATGGTGTGCTGATAATCATTAACAACTGGATTTTCAAGTATAATTTCAACATGAATATTGCCTGATTTTTTTTCTCACATTAATAAGACAAAAGCCAAATAACATATACATGTTGAAACTCCACCTGTTTGAAAGTGGAATTAGTGACTTTTTTGCTTAATCAAAAGATAGTTTTCAGAAACTTGAATACTATTTTTTTCAGTTTCATGCTATTTACAATTAAATAGCTTCAGGCCCACTACACTTTTAAATTTAATCTGTGTTATTAATGTTTTCTTCTGTCACTTAAGTTTATACATACAATGAAATATAAATCGCACTTTAATTTTTAACCTTTATTTATTTTCATCTTATAAACATGCTTACCATGTTAAGTTACTAAGTTCAGGTCACTGAATGCTCTTTCAGATAACAAAACATTCTATTAATATTATCTCTTATTTCATGAAGTTTCAAATCAGCAAATGAAAGTGTTAGGTCCAGCATATTACTCAATACTTAACACATTATACAAAGTATAAGCATTTTCCCCAAGTTTCCAAGTAGGATCTGGTACACATGAGTCATGTATTTCCTAAGAAAAAAGAGGAAGTACAGTCAAGTTCTCTTATCCTTACTTTTCTCCTCTCACATTTACTACCTGCTGTTTCTTAACTTCCCAGGAAAATTCTTGCTTTACAGGTCCTATTATAGAAAGGATTTGTGATCTCTAAGTCTAAGAAATGTTCAAAGATATTTCTCTTTTTAGGTGGTGGGGGGAGGAGCAAGATGGTGGGTGGTGGGAGGAGCAAGATGATCAACTAGAGAAATTTCCTTGCCGGCTACTCTTGGTGAGACAGAAGAAAGTGGAGTCCGCCACCTCTGGCTGGAGGAATCTACACAGAACCATCACTACAGGAGCATAGTGAAGCATCAGGAGACTCCAGAAGCTAATGAGGAGTTCTGGAGCTTAGGAAAACTGATGTGGACGGCAGGTACTTGCTATGGGCAGAGGCTGGCCAGTCAGCCAGCTATGCCATGGAGGGCTGTATACAGGAAAGGGATGTCCTTCAGATTTTGATTTTGGACTGGTCTGCTCGCTGGAGCAGTAAGTGTACTCAAACAGCGTCTGGTGGCCAGAGTTGAATGCTGTATAGAGTGGTTCTCCCAGCAGGTTGGCGGCCAGTGGGGTGCTGCTATTGTGGGGAGACTATGTATATGCAGACAGGAACAGTCTGTCGGGTCCTAGTAGCTGATCAACTCTGATATGCCTGCTGAGCTTGAGGAACTATCTTTGGGCTGAACTCTGTGTACCCTGAGCACACTAAAAGGGCTGCTTTGTTGCCAGAGAACACTGTCTGATGGACCTTTTGGGAAGTCTGATAAGAGCTTTGAAACCCTATTCTATCAGGGACTGAAAGCTGATAAAGGGAACAGGCCTAAGTTGAGGGCAAAGAAGTTAGGAAAACAATATCTGGTCTCTTCACAACTAGAGAGTGGCTTCACAACCCCATCATATATAGAACATCCACTGTGTATTCTCTTTCTCCTTACATCACACCACCATCTGGTGTCCAGACAACATATTGCAGTATACATGGAGAAGTGTGTGTGTGTGTGTGTGTGTGTGTGTGTGTGTGTGTGTGTGTGTGTATACCACACACAGTTTTACATTTTTTGCTCATTTTCAATTTTTTTCTTAGTTTTTTTCTTTTCTTTTTTCTCCTCTTGTGATGTTGTTGTTGTTCGTTTAGTTTTTTTATGTTTGGTTCTATTTTTATTTTTTCACTTATACTTTTTCCAATATCATGGGCTCCTCCTATTTTATTACAGTCCTTCAGCTCCCTTTATTCTTTCTTTTTTCTCTCTTTTGGTAAAGATGCTTCAATTTTTCTCATCTTTGCCACATAAATTTCTTATACAACAGCTAAGATATCCATTTTTTCCCTTCTTTACCTTAAACAATTACATTATTTAATTATAAATCTATTTTTCTTATTATAATAATTTTTTTTTTGAAACAGAATCTCACTTTGCCACCCTTGGAAGTGTTAGACCTCACAGCTATGTCAAACTCTTGGGATCAAATGATCGTTTTGGTTCAACCTCTCAAGTAGCTTGGACTATAGGCAACTGCCACAATAACCAGCTATTTTTACAGATGGAGTCTCTATCTTGCTCAGGCTGGTCTTGAAATCTGGAGCTTAAGCAATTCACCCACCTCAGCCTCCTAGAGTGCTAGGATTACAAGCATGAGTCACCACATGTAGATATTGTTATTATTTTTTTCTTCTCTGAGGGTTGAGGGATCACAGCAGTTGCCTGCCTGGGGGAGGGTCATGGCATTGGTCTGGCTCAAGAAGGTCATGAGCTCATAGTTTTGGGTGTCCTTCTAGCTTTGGCCATGGGTAAGAAGGCATAGGTATGTCCCTACTGTGATTCTGCTCATTTATTTCTATATTTGACAGAGGTGGGGTCTTTTTCTCAGGCTGATAAGGAGTTTCTGACTTAGAGGGATTTGTGTAGCTGTGGTCCCAAAATTCCTAAGGCATGGTTAAAGCACAGTGTCAAACACTACTATTTCTCCTGTAGTGCTCTTTCTCTCTTACAGTCTTTTTTCCTATCCTTTTCTTCAATTCTTGCCTTCCACATCCCCCTCTCACTCTTTATCCTTATCTCTTTTGGCCTTATACCAATATCTAAACTATGAGACAAAGTAGTTTAAAACAAAGGAGGCACTAAGAAGAAAAGAGAAGGAGAAGGATGTGAATAAAAAGAAAATACATATGAGGAGGAATCATCAGAAAAATTATGGCAATTTGAAAAACCAGAATAGAGCAACTCCCCCAAGACATCATGAGGTAGCTATCACAAAAGATTCTAATTTTAAATAATTCATAGAAATGAAAGAAAATGAATTTAAAATATGGATAGAAAAATGATAAAGAGAATTGATGAGAAAGTGGAAAAACAGAACCAAAAAATGGTCAAAAGATATGAAGACTATAGAAAGGATAATGTAGAGCTCAAAGACCTAAAGAAGTCAATCAGGGAACTTAAAGATACAGTAGTAAAGTTTCAACAGATTAGACAATGGAGAAGGAAGAAACTTAGAGCTAGAGGATAAAGACCTTGAGCTAACTCAGGCAGTTAAACAGGCATAAAAAAGAGAGAAAAAGAGGGAGGAGCCAAGATGGCGGTCTGTAGCCAGCTTTCTGCAGACGCTCCTGTCCAGAAGGAGAGTTAAAGGACAGAAATTTAGCAAGAAAGCCAACTATTTGGAGCTGAGTCAAGAGACAAGGTCAAGGAACGCACATCAACCCTATTGGAGCGACCTGCGACCCCAAGGATACAAATAAAAGGAACAGAGCACATCACCAGGCGGAAGGGAGTCCCCTCCCCCAAGAGAACAGCTCGCAGTATACGCCATACCTCCATACAAACAAGCGAGCAGAGTTCGGCTGTCCTCCCACTCTACCCCATGGGAGAGACCCTCTAAAAACCGGACCTCCTTCCCCTGTGCCGC
>CAUYON010212756.1:0-19064 GCA_963573935.1 Arctocebus calabarensis
CTTTTGGGGGCAAAACACGATGGTAAGAGGGACTTTACCAAACAAATGCAATAGTGTAATCTGGTTTCTTATACCCTCAATGAATCCCCAACAATAAAAAAATAGAAGTAATATAATCCTTAGCAATAAGCACACAGCTTATTTTGTTTTTATTTGGGAGCCAGAATGTCACTTTGTCACCCAAGCTAGAGTGCAGTGGCATCATCATAGCTCACAGTAACCTCAAACTCCTCCCACCTGTGCCTCCCTCATAGCTGGGATTACAAACACGCACCACTCTGGTCTGTGAATTTTTCTATTTTTAGTAGAGATGGGCTCTGAGACTGGGCTCCAACTCCTGACCTCAAGGAGTCTTCCATAACAGACATGAACCCCCACACCCAGCTAGCTTTTTTGAATAATGATAACTTTCCCCTCTGATTTTACTGTCTAAAAAAGTTGTTTGCTAACCCTTCTGAGTAAAAAAAAAAAAAGCAGAGATAAATTCTCACGTTCCTAGGAAAAACTTAATGATTGTGATCAACTTTTAAAGCAAACATCACTCTTAATATTTGTTCTCCATTTCCAGGACCCAAGTCTGTATCATTATGGAGCCTTCCGAGATATGGCTTTGGTAATTTTAGCAGTTTTCCTCTACCCTTTCATCAACCTGTTGGCAGAAATCTCATCAATCGTGCATCAGAGTAGCCCTGTATTTCTATGCAGAGATAGCAGTTGTTTACTTTGAAAGTGTAGCCTCTGACAATTACAGTGTGTCATTCTCCTTTTTTCTTTTAACCTATAAACACTTTTCAACTTGCATATCATGAGAATAGGACTATTTCTTCAAAAAAAAAAAAAACCTATGATAAGAGACTTTCTTACGATGAGTATGTTTTCTTTCAAAAACTATTTTTTGATGTGTTCCATTTTCTTTTGATGTTTTATAATAGAAAGGTTCTTAATATTTATTTTTGAAAAGTATAAAAATCTTTAGCCCAGGGCATTGTCTCCGACTCTGTAAGAAAGTGAAGTAGGAATCCTTGAGGACAGGTTGGATTCCTGCCTGTCTGGATTCTGTCCAAACTTGCATTGGCTTGGTGGCTGTTCTGCTTTGGAAGACGTGGTCCCCCTGGGTGTTATGGGCTTGTTGAGCAGACCATCTTTAGGGACAGCAGAGCAAACCATTGTAGGAAAGTTGATCATACCTCCTTCCATTTGAGAATTTCTGTGGCCATCTAGCTCTCTATGGAGAGAGGCCAAAGTAAAGGCAAGCATGCCTGGCCCAGAAAGCTGTGTGAACGTGAGGAGTTAAGGAAAAACCACTTTTCTTCTTACAAGGATTGATCGGCTTGCAGAGTCCCAGCTGGAACTCACCGGGCACACATCCTCCTTCGCACTGAGCCATTGCATTTGCTGGCGCTGAGGGGTCTGTCAGCATTTCATTATGACCCCCTATTGTCAGGGGTTTAGAATTCAGCCATAAAAAAAAAAAAACCTTGCACTGAGCTGGAACTTGGCACATACTGCTACCGCCAGGAAGTGAAGTTTTGTATGTAAAATTGAAAAAACATCTGTTTGGCCCTTTCTGAAGTAGTGTGAGAGCAAAAGCAGTCAAGATGCAGGGTTTTGATACTCTGTGCTGGCTGTAACACAAGTCAAACTTGACCAAAGGGCTTGGCTCTAGTGCTTTTTAAATACCTCTGGCAAGTGATGGCTCCCTGGCATGGGCCGGCCATATCGGACACATTGAAAAACAAATACAATGAAAAGTCATAGGATTGTGTTTCAGGCACAAGTAACAGAACTGACAAAAGGTTTCCCCCCCAGGCTTTTTTTTTTTTTTTCTTCCCCAGAGAAGTAAAACTTCGCTGGTTAGGAATACAGGGCAGGTGCTATTGTAATGAACTCCACTGGGTATTCAGCATTGTTGCAGTAGAAGAATTTGATTGTAATGAATGCACTGCTTGGAATCTCATTCCCAGTCTGCAACTGCTTCACACCCTACTTCCTACAGTGAAGGTGTAACGATCACTCTGGATACAGAGGAGCTGGGAGAAGGACCTTTCCACTTTTTCCCTTCCTGGATGGGCAGGAAAGAGTTCCTCTTTTCTTTTTCCTATTCTGTGTATGTAATTGTTTATCTTGTGGCTGTGGGTTTAGATGACCATGAAAGGACAGTGGAAGAAAACTGTCATTTGCCGGATGCTCCCTACACAGTGAATTATCTAGTAAGAAACGGTAAGCGATTAACACCCCCTGGGCATTTTCATTCTTTTTCCTTCTGTTGACTCTCTCCCTTTCCACCACTGTGTTTTTAATTGACCTTTTTTTTAACCTGCAAAAACTATTTCATATGGTTCTTTCATGTATTAGATTGAACCACATGAAATTGTCGTTTTTGTAGGTCAAAAATAATCAGAGGCTCGGCACCTGTAGCTCAGTGGTTGGGGCGTCAGCCATATGCACCAAGACAGGCAGGTTTGAACCTGGCCTGGGCCTCAACAAAAAGTAGCCGGGCGTTCTGGCAGGCACCTGTAGTCCCAGCTACTTGGGAGGCTGAGGCAAGAGAATCACTTCAGCCCAAGAGTTGGAGGTTGCTGTGAATTGTGACACCACAGCCTCTAGTGAGGGCAACAAAGTGAGACTCTGTTCAAAAAATAGTAATAATCAGAGGAAATTTCATGTGGTTCAGCTTAATAATATATTATAAATGTATTGACTATTCTAAGTCTGAGGTTATGTTTGAGTCACATTTTTACTATTCGCTGCTCCCAAACCTTAAGTCATGTAAGAACTTCATCTCTTACAAGGGACAATGATAATTATCAAGGTAAAAAGAAGTTCATTCACATCCATGTCACAAGTTTGTGAGGATCTAGAAGGATGTGAACATGGTTTTTAAGTTGAAAAGTGAATGCAAGTGTTAATTAATCTTCGTGTCATCACTATTATGATGTAACGTTTATGCAATGGTCTCTTATGATCACAGCATGTGCAGGGTTATTAGAGAGGGGGTTCCTTGACCACACTAGGCACCTTCTCTATGAGTAAGTGTGAAAAAGACCTAAGATCTGAGTCACAGCGAGGTCCAGTTTCTCCTGAGCTACTTAATAAAATAACATGTGGACATAAAACCTTACAACAAAGTGTTTCTCTTTGCTGTCGTATCCTGTAAACTCAGAACCAAATTAAAGACCGCCTTGAGTAGATAAAACAGCAGTCATGCTGACTCTTAGATGTACCTGATTTTCCTAAGCATATTTTTTTCTTTTAGCTGCTGCTTATTAGAGTCTGTTTTATGCATTTACTTGCCCCTTTGACGCTGATTCCCCCCAAACATTGTCAAACAATCCTTTGTCTCCCTAGACACTCTTATCAGAGGGCCCAGGTGAATTAGACTATACACAATCTAGGACTCGAATCTTTACAGTAACAAGATTTCAGTTGTATTAAAAGAACCTCAACTCCTCTTTGGTACTTGGTACCATATTTTTATCATAGTGTGCAGGGTTGAGTGTAGGAGTTGAACCAATAACCCAGAAATCACTCATGGGCATGTGCCCCCAGAGAGCCACAGGCCGTGACCATGGCAGTCATGCCCGTGACATGTCCTTGGTCCTGGCATGAGGGAACCTCTCTGGGTGAAAGGAGAATAAGTCTCCGAACCTTGCAATGAGACCAATGAGCATTTCAAGAACACGCCCCCCAATCCCTCAGACTCTCCACGACAACTTGTCCCCTGGCCTGAATTATTCCCTAGGCAGGTTGGAGGAATCCATGCCATCTCAGGCTCCTGGGATGTTGTGAAAGTTCCCGGCACAGTCCCCAGTGAGTTGTCACAACGTCCCAGAGCAGGGACTTTGCTGCTAGACCACAGACCAAGATGAAGAGGTTCTGTCCCAATATTTCACACGATTATGCAAAGTCAACTTCCACCTCTCTGGAGGTACATAAGGAAGGGGAAAGCAAATGGAGTCTGGTGTGATACTCGGTCATCAATTCTGGGCCTAAATTATCACACTGCTAGAGTGTAGCTGTGTGATCTTGGGAGAGTCACCTATAACACGGAGGTCAAGTTCTTAGGCACTTTCTGATGTCATATTTAATCTTCCTAACGCAGAGTACACACCCTAACGGAAATGGAACCTTAATTCCTCACTCCTGTCTGCACTGGTGACATAGCCTCTTTCTCTGAAAGAAGAGAATTGGTTCAATTTTTATTCCCCCAGAGGTCCTCACCTTACCGTAAGAGCCCCCAAATCCAGCTAAGGCAAAAAAGCAAAAGAAGCACCTGTCATCAGGAGGTTCAGCTGCCCTTCCACAAGGCAGGAAGATGTAGGAATGCAACTCCCCCCCCCAAAAGCTGAATACCCCTAGAGGCAGAGAAGCACTTACTTCCATAGGGGGAGCCGGTGGGGGAGCCGTTGAGGAATCCTGGGGAGCCCGGCACGCCCAGGTTGGCCATGGGCACGTTGCTGTACCCGTTCATGCTGTTACTGGAAGTGCTGTAGTTGGACTGCTGGGGCGTGGAGCTGGACGAGTAGCCTCGGGGCGAGATGCTGCTCGTGTTGCGGATGTAGCCTGGTGGCAGAGGAAAGCCCAGGTGAGCGGCCAGGGCCCCATCAGGCCCGCGCAGGCAGCTCGGGCAGGGCCATGCTGGCCCCCAACAGTGGCGGGGAGCGTGCAGTCCGGCTTCAGCCTTTGATTCTTCTTTCTCCCACCCACGTTTGGCCGTGTCCCTGACATCTCCCTCCACCCTTCACACCTGCACTCAGCACCTCCAGCTCCCACCTGGGAGTGAGGACAGTGTGCCGTGCCATCTCCTGAACCAGCAGGAGTCCTGCGAGATATTAATTGGTGTCGCAGACAAACACATTCTGCGGTCAAGCTGAGCTGGGCAGACACTCTGTACTGTAGCCAGCTCTAACAGATTCACAGATGAAAGGCCTAGAGAACAAATAAATTTAACTTTGCTAGCTTAGTGTTTTCCAAATGTAACACCCCATAGCAACTTTGGGGGTCGGGAGAGAGGGGGGTGAAGGCAAAAAGCACCTGAATAACATCTCCAAGGCCACTTGTAGTCTATGTAATGCAAGTTTAGAAATGTAAGTTCAAAGTCATGGCTGTGCCCGGGGAGGATCATTCTCACATTAAAGTACTGATGGGTTCGCCTCAAGTCCCACCTGCTCTTCTTTGACCTGAGATGTTGCGGCAGCCCTAACAAGGGCCGAAGGATACAATTTGTGCCTGGGTGTGGGGAAGAGACAATGTCTTCTCCATATCTGAAACCCAGCACAGGCCCATCTATCCTGAAATAAATCCCTTTGGACAACTGTTGCTAAAAACCATAACCCAAGTTTGTCACCAAATGAAAAAGAATGTGACATAGGGTCCCTGGGTCAGTCCCATGTCTTTAAAAAACGTATGTCCCACCTACTCTTTTCTGAAAAGAACTCACCCTCGACAAAAGACTGAGGAATTTTTTGATAGATCAATGAAATTAGAAATCAAACTATCCCAAGGTCAGGGACATTTTCTCCTTTTTAAAATGATTTATGATAGATTTAGACTTTCGTGATAAAAATCAACCTCAGTGAAAAATTTAATTTTCTTTCGTATTTTTAAAGCCGGTCAAATTTAGCGGTGAGGGATTAAAAACCAACTTTACTGACACTAACATTAATAAGCTCTAACAATCTGCTACCATGGGACAGGCCAAAACATTTCTTTACACGATACACTTTATATGTAAAAGCACTTGACTGCATAAGTTTATTGCTACATATTTATATATGAGATAATATAGAAGATACTAAATAAAACCAAATCACTCTTATTGGCCAGGAAGGGAAATCTGAGTATAACAAATGATAATGGCAATAATCAGCCTCTTCCCACGATTTAATCTGATTATCGTAACAGCAAAAGGATAGCCCCTTTTTTCCAATTACTACCTATAAACCCAGTTTCCCTAATCCTATATTCTCCTAAATTGGTAACAGCCAAAATATTTCCAGTCAAAGAGAATCTTCTCACTACCCAAAAAGTTCAGAAGCTAATCGGATATCCATAATGTTGAAATAATCCAGTGTATAAGTGGATTATTTATCCCGAGACACACACTATTTGATGGTATGACTTAAGCCCTGACTCTATTCCAGAGAACCAATCTTTTATATATCTATATATACACAAAGTATACTATATATAATTTATATACTACATATATTATATATGTATATTTTTAAGACAAATTCTTGCTCTGTGATCCAGGCTGGAGTGTGGTGGCATCATCAGAACTCACTGTAGATTCAAACTCCTGGGCTCAAGCAATCCTCCTGCCTCTGCCTCCTGGGTATCTAGGAGTACAGGTGTGTGCCATGACACCTGGCTAATTTTGCTATGTTTTGTAGAGACAGGGTCTTGAACTCCTGGGCTCAAGCAGCCTCCTGCCTCAGTCTCCCAGAATGTAGGATTACAGGTGTGAGCCTGAGCCACTGCACCCAGCCAGAACCAATTTTTTTGAACGTATAAGATGCACTTGGATTTTAACTCTGGGAAAGGGGGTACCTTGGTTATTTCCTTGCGTGGACTCGGAGATGCTGACCCCAAGCTGACTGCCATAGGAATTAATGCCCATCATGCCCCCGTGAGCTGGGGAGCTGGAGAGAGCTGGGATCTGGCTGGGGTTCCTGGGGACGCTGTAGAGAGCTTCGGCAATATCCGCCGCGCGCTTCAAAATGATGTCCTGCAAAACGGCAGGTTGACGTGAGCACCTTAGCCACGTCAAGGGTCAAGTACAACAGAGCGTGAGATATGAGCCTCTCACCTGGTTGTTGTGTGGCGTACCGTAAAGGGCTTCCACGAGATCTGCGGCTCTCTTCAGCAGCATCTCCTGGAAAAGCAAAAGGCCAAAGCCAAAATAGAAAACAAAAGAAAAATGACAAAAATTAAAAGTCCACACATCCTCCCTCCTCCAAATATAATTATCCAACAGGTTCTTTATTGGGTTTGACAGGTGAAATATAATCATACATATAAATCTTTTTCTGAATATGTATCTATATGAAATTACCCTTGATAAAAGAGCTTCAGAAATGGCATGTGGGTGGGGTTGGTTAAAACAAATAATGTCATGAATGTTCTATTAAAAACTACTTTCACACCATTCCAGTTAAAAATCTGGTACTCTAATTAACCAAATATATTCTTAAAATGATTGATGGACCTGAGTTTAGCTTCTTGCCAAGGAGTTGTCCAGAGTTCTGAAATTATCTTGGCAAGACCTTCTGCAAAATTTTCTTCTAATAAAGATGAATTCTTCCAATAATATTTCCCCCTGTTCACTTTAACCAGAGAGAATTAGTAATCACGAATCCCTTTCCTCTCATTTTGTCTTTCCCACCTCCTGTTTTTTACGGCCTTTTAAATCGCTATTAACCTACTTTCCAGATATCATCTAATTTAATGGTGGGGCTGGGGATTTTTCCAGGAAAAAAATAAAGGTGTGATGCAGGAGCAACAGCGGTGCTTAAATTTTACTCACAGTACAGACAAGAGAACACGGCATTGTGTAATTTGAGCCTTTAAAGTGCAAATATAAATGTACAAACTTAATAGCTTCTCGTTAGTTGAATGACAACCAAAAAATGGATGTAGTTTTTAAATAAAGCATGCTAACATCCTGGGCCTGATTAATAGTGTAATTGTCACATGCAGGCTCATTTAAAATGGGTGCGTTTCATAGCCATGTCACAGAAACTTCATGTCACGAAGACATTTTTCTCTTCATCAAATACGTACATAGTAGGGCCTCGAATAATTACTTGTGGATTAATTGGTCCTTGCAATTATAGGTAAATAAAATCCTATTTAAATACAAAGGAGTGGGAGCTTACACGTGTAAGCAATTATGCAAATAATTATGTAAAGTTGGTAACATTTTATAAGTGGAATATGCCTACAGTGTACCTGTTTTATAGTCTCAGGTCTTCGCACTTCTGCAGAGATTAGTCATAGCATATTTCATAGGTAGGAGGTATTTTATGTGCATTTTGTGTCTCAAGCTTAGCTAAATTTCAAAGCCTAATTAATTTTAATGGGACTTAAATGGCTGGATTTGTCTAAGTTCGCTGAAATTCTACAGGAAGGTTTTTACCCATCAATGTCCAAAGCATTTTACCTTAGCTAATCTCTCGGGGTCTCCGGGATGCCTGGGGATGACTTTCTGAAGCCTCTGGAAGCCATAGTCTATGGTGGGTTCGTTTAATGCTGAAAGATAAAAATCTTTTCTTTAAAGCAACCTTCTCATGAAGTCTTCCACAGGTAATAGAAAAATTCTGATATTATTTATTTAATTTCTACTGAGAACTTAGCCATAATGGATGCAAACACTTAGGGGGTTTTCCTACTGACATTGATGAATTTATACCTACATTTAGAATTTGTAATAATTCTGCATTCTTCCATTAGAATATTTCAAAATTTTAGGATTATTGCAAATATCTTCTCATTTCTGCCTAAGTGAACACACACACAAAAGCTTTCCTCTCAAATAATAAAAACATTACATGATCATTCATCATCTTAATTTCTCATGAAGATAAAAAGCTAACTGTATATTATTTTCTTTTCTCCCTCTCCCCTCTTCTCTTTGCCAAGTATGACTAGTCTATTAATTATTCTAAATCTCACTTTTCATAATAATTTTCTTAAATATTTACATTCATATGTATATAAGCCTTCTGTGAGCTTACGCTCATAAAACACTGCTCTCGTGAATAATACACTTCCCATAACTTGTAATTATGTTTAGTTACACCTCCAGTTTTCAACATGAGGCTCCATAACTGTTCTGCAAGGTTCACGGAAGCAGAAATCACATTTAGTTTCACCAGTCTGTCCTTAACGAAGATAAGGCTTGGTTCTCGGTAGACAATTAGTGCCAGTAATTGTGAAATAAGTGAGTGAATGAACAAATGAATGAACAACATACTTCATCATTTCTACTATTCCAAAGAGTAGTAGAAATTGATTCTTTTTATTCTTTCTTTTTTTCTTCCTCCCTCCCCTTTTTTTTAAAAAAAACTTTGTTTTTTTCAATCTATGGCTTAAAATTAATGTATGATCAGATCAAAGAAAAAGAAATCAAGAATAAAATAATCATCGCCTGCCTTCTTGGGATTCAGTAACAAAATAGGACTGTGTGTCTCCTTTTTAATCTTTTGCATATCTAGGTATTTTATAAATATCTATTATTTTAACTATCAAAACCACCTTTTCTTTAGAGAAACCATAACAAAGTTAAATGTAGAGGGCGGTGCCTGTAGTTCAGTGGGTACAGCGCCAACCCCATATACGGAGAGTGGCGGGTTTGAACAGACCCTGGCCAAACTGTGACAAAAAAAAAAAAAAAAGTATAAAAATAAATAAATGTCACCCATAAACGTCCCACTTAGGCCTGGATTAACATTCCTGCTTGCAGCCTTTCAGATTTAAACACACACACATATGTAAAATTATCCAAGGACGTACCATTAATACTGTTACCTAACCCTCTTTTTATCCACCTAACAATATATCATAAACTTTCCCCCAGGGTATGAAGTATTCTTTTATAACATCATTTAAAATTCCTGCATATTTTTCCATGACATGTTCTATAATTTATTTAAATGGCTTCCTAATGTTAGGCATTTAATGTGTTCCTAATTTCTCACTATTACAAAAATCAGAGCAATAATTATCCTGTGCACGTAACTTTAATTATTTCAACCGGAAAATTCCAAGAATTAGAATTACTGGACCAAAAATCATAATTAATATGTAAGTCCTTTCACACATTCTGTCAAATCACTACTCAAAAGAATGCATGAATTTATGCTTTCTCCAGCAATCATGTGGTCATTTTAAGTTACATTTCTTTACTCATTAGTGAGGTTGAAGAATTTTTCTTGTATTTTCTGATCATTTTAATTTCTCCTTTTATGAATGGCTTAGGAATACTCTCTGTACTCTTTAGGGAATGATTTTCTTTTTTTGATGTGTAAAACTACTTTATATATTAATTTTTTTAGCACTGTCAACATGTTGCAATATCACATCCTAATTTATCCTTAGGTGCTATATACAGAAAGGCCCTGCTAACTCTTGTATTTGATAAGTAAGTGCATGCTCACGCACACACAGACATGTGAACTCTGAAATTATTTACATTTGCCACGACTTGACATCACAGTTTGCTGAATGGTTTCTAGACATTCTGTTGTGTTCTGGGTGAGAGTTATTCTAGTGAATGTGATACAACTATATGTAGGTTGTATGTAACACAACTAGTGGTTGCAATACGCGTTTAATATTTGGTAGTGCAGTTGTCCTTCTACAAACATTTTATCAACCATTGTTATCCATTTAGTCTTCCAGATTCAGAAAACATTACAATTGCACTACACCTGTAACTAGAGAGGAAATAGATGGCTTTGCAATATCAACACTCCACCTTCTTCCTTAGAACTCCCAGTAAAACCCGCGCAGTACATTATACAGGTGTCCAGTGTTTTATTTTTCATTTTTATTTTTCCTATGTATTTCATTCTTTTTTTATTGTGACGATCATTACTCCATATTTTCTATTAGTGTCAGAAACACTTGGTTTTTTCCCGTCTGCACAGGCAGGTGCGAGGGGAGGGTGTGGTCTCCGACGGTCATTAAGAGAATCAGCTTTACAGATAAGTAGACCTTGGGGTTGAATTCCAGCTCCAGGATTTCTGGGAGCTGTTTAAAACCCATCTCCTGCTTGGCTGTCAAAATTCAAATATAATGCCCCCTGGCACAGTGCTTGGCAAAGACAAGATCTTAACCAAAGGCAGCTCTTCTTTTGTAACCAAATCCCAGACAGATGTCACTATTTTTTTCTATTCATTCTCTTAGATTTGTACATTCATATCATGCACATGTAACAATCATTTTGTCTCCCTTTCATAGGTATTAATACTCTAATTTTTTTTTTTTTTTTTTTTTTTTGTATATACTAGAGCCAGAGTCAAACTTTATCGCCCTGGATAGAGGGCCGTGGCATCACACAACTCACAGCAACCTCCAGCTCCTGGGCTCAGGCAATTTTTCTGCCTCAGTCTCCTGAGTAGCTGGGACTACAGGTGCCTGCCACAACGCCTGGCCATTTTTTGGTTGCAGTTTGGCCAGGGCCAGGCTTGAACTTGCCACCCTCGGTATATGGGGCCGGCACCCTACCCACTGAGCCACAGGTGCCGCCCAGTATTAATACTTTAATTCTATCTAGTTTTCTTAATCCCATTCTTGGGTTGGCAGAAACTTGCCAAACAATGCCCAAACCTAGGGATGAATCCAGATATTCTTATTTTCCTCTAAATAGAAATGATACTAACACTTCATTGTCAAATGCGGCATTGACTAGTTGAGATGATTGAGTTGAGTATTATTTATCATGCTTCATGGATGGTTTTGATCAGGACTTGTTGGAATTTTAGGAAATTCTTTTCACATGAGTTTTCTCCTTTCACAGTGTATACTGTATTTCATAATCTCTTCTAATATTTTGCAATTAAATATTAACTTGTGGGTTGGTATATAATTCCCTTAGTATACTTATGAATTGAATGTGTTAATATTTTCTCAAGATGACTGATGTGAGGATTAAATAAATCAAGTCACTAAGAATAGTTCCTGGCACTTGGTGAGCATGTAATTGTCAGTTATCTTTGACAGGGATTTATGTACTCATATTAACATGCAGAAGTATGCATGGGCCCAACCAACTTATGACTCATTTTTTTTTGTTGTTTTGTTTTGTTTGCAGTTTTTGGCTGGGGCTGGGTTTGAACCTGCCACCTGCGGCATATGGGGCCAGCGCCCTACTCCTTTGAGCCACAGGAGCCACCCTATGACTAGTTTTTATATTCTACTACCTTTGAAAAATAAATTTAGAAGTTTCCTATATTTCCCCCTATGGTCAATAACATTTATATAGCATGGGTAATATCTCTTGGCTAAAAGAACTCTAGAAAAATTGTTTCTGTTCAGATCACTAATTACATTGTAACCAAATCAAGAGGAACTTTTCTGTTCTTTTCTTAACTCTCAAGTTAGCATTTGACTCTGCTCTGGATCTAGACATTTAGAAACACTCCTACCCATTGTCTTTCCTGACCCCGCTTTGCCCAGCTTCCCTCCTACCTCTCTGCCCACACCTTCTCGGCCTATTTTGAGGATGGTTCTTTCTCTGCCCACCTTGTAAAAAATCAATGTTCCTGGAGATTGCAGCCACGGCAGTCTCATGCTTTGCTACACCTTCTCCTGGGCAACTCCACAAGACCCTGTGATTTTCATGCCAAGCTATACACTTATCATCCACATCTTATCTCTAGTCCAGAAAGCTTGCCTGAGATTCAGCCTTACATGTATACCCAACTGTTGGCTAGAAAATTCCAGGTAGATGTCTCAGAGCTTCTTCCCCCCCAAGGTACCCAAGTGCATGCAAGTCTCAGTCAACAGCACCGTCCCCTATCCAATTACCACTCAGAAACCTGGATTCAGTCATTATTCTCAACACGCATTTTTTGAGAAGAATCATTAACTTCATCGCTTTACATGTTTTCACATATATTCTGTATAGTATTTGTTTGAAATGTCTAATCTATCTAGAGCTTACCCTTTTGCTATAATTTTCTGAATAGTCATATTTCTAATTTTGACTTTAGTTCCCCCCCGCCAAAATCCCCAGTTTCTAGATAGTAAAGTATTAACCTGTTACTTATTTCTTATAGTTAAGTGTACTGAACTCATGAAGGTAGCCTGCACAGTACCTGCCTTTGGAAATGTATTGAGTTTTCTGAAGCAATACATATTAGTCTTGTCTGCATTCTATGGGTAATACTTTAATGTCTTATTTAAGATACTTTTTTATGGTGTTAACACATTTACCCATTTTTGCTACATAAATCTGTCTTCCATATTCATATATCTCTAATAGCTTTTAAATATATATATTATCATCTTAGTGATTTGGAAAATATACAAACTATTTTAAGAATTAGATATTTTTAGATTTCTCTAAAAATATTTTCCTTTTTCTAATGATTTGAGTCCGTTGAGCTCTTCCAGGTAAAAGAAATTTTGCTTGCTTTCAATCATCCCACCTCCTTCTCTCCACTTTTTTATATTTGTTCTCATCCTGAACTGCTGTTACTATGATTAGGTTTTCTCTGATCTCTATTTTTTAGAAACGAATTTTCATATTTGCATGATTAGCACCATATTAACAATATTTAAATGTTTTCTCCGCTGACCACTCCTGTGATACCACAGCTTTTCTCATCTTGCTTCCTGTGCTCAGCCAATCCTCCAGCAGTCAGATGACATCAGTGAGGATAAGAGTTAGATTCTGTCTGGGCTCTTGAATTAAGAGAACATTTTTCTGTCTCTTTCATGCAAAAATGCCAAGTGCCGTGGATATAGAATTGTTGTGTGCATACACACTCTTTTCCATTCAAGGTCAAATTTCCACTTACGCTACTTGTTCTCACCCCTCAAGGTGGGGATGGGGGAGCCTCAGGATTTTTTTCCTGAGTCTCCTCTTTCACAATCTACCCATACTATTCTTTCCCAGGAGAAGAACGACTGGACCAGCTGGGGTCCACACAACCGTCAGGACAGCTCTGCATGCACACACCAGCACTATGGCCCAAAATATTTGCCCTATTAATGACACCAGCCTAGTTTCAAGCATTAATAGCAGATTTGTCTTATTTCCTTATTTTTATGTCTTCCTGACAATACCTTCCAATATATTCTAGGGGGGAGAAGGTAGGGGGACAGATTAAACACTTGCACTTCTGTGACCGTCTTACCCAGAAACACATGTACAAATAGCTGTTTATATAATGGGAATCATTCTGTAAACACTTTTTCTCACTTAGTGGAAATGTCAGCAATTTTGGAAACCTTTTGCTTTAGTAACAGGATTTTTAGTGGCTATAATACGTAATCATGAAAATTGCTATAACCTCTGATAGAATTTACTGAAGGCTTACTATGTTAAGGGCACTTGGCTGAGCCTCTTACTTCTATTAGCTCATTTAATCCCGATTACAACCCTAGGATGTAGGTTTTATTCTCATTTTCAATGCAATTCAAGGTGGTAAAAGGTGAGCTCTGTACCTGCCAAGCTGCAAAGCCCGTGCTCTCAACCCTTCTTGCTGTGGAAAAGCAGGTGCTGCGCCCTCTGACCCTCCCTGTGTGCCCTCCCACCTTCAAGCAAAAAGCAGCAGACGGGGAGGGTGAAACCCTGCCAGGTTGCCTGATTCTCCGGAGCTGAGAGCAGGGGAAGGCCCCATGTGGCATCAACCAGCAAACACAAACAGCTGCCCGGTGCTGCGGGGCAAACAGACTCGGTCACCGAGTTCTCAAAATCCATCACTGCCTCGTTTTGTGGTAAACATTCGCTTTTTCGTTACCCAAAGTGTAGATTTTCTTAGATGGAGGAAACTGAAAAATTACAGATAAGAATACGCTTGCAACATGCCCACTACAAATGAAAGCAATATCCCATAAAGTAAGAAATGTCACTTCCTTTCCTATGGCACGGCTGCTCCCCTAGGCCCCTCACAGAACACTACAGTGTTGACCATGGCCTCCACCATCAGCGCCAACCTTCGCCCTCAGGCCTTCCTGCTGGGTGCAGAGGATTCCCGGAAGCTCTAATCAGCACACAGAGCCGAGATGGAAGGACAGTTTTTCTTTAAAGCAATCTATCACACATTTGTACCTATTATTCTCCTGATCAGGCTGAAAACCACCAGGACACAGGACTGTATCCAGTTTATCTGCCCTGCCCTTCCCTCCCCACCGACCAGCTGATAACTTAGACATAGTAGGGTATCTTGATCAACTGGCTTAGCAATTCATGGTGTTTTTGTTTTTGATGTTTGTTTGACACAGGGTGCCATTCTGTTGGCCAGGCTGGCGTTAATGGCATTGTCATACCTCACAGCCACCTCAAATGGTACCTTGCTATTACTAGGTCTCAACTCCTAAGCTCAAGGAATCCTCTGGCCCTGGCCTCCCAGAGTGCTAGGATGACAGGTGTGAGCTTCATTCAGTCAAGTGCACCTCTGAAGTTCAAATCCTAAAGTTGCAAATACCCAGACTCCATTTAGCCAACACCAAACCAGAAGAGGAATTTCACCCTTCAGCATAACATCAAGTTTTGGTTCCAGATTGGCTTCACAAATGACCAGTCATTTTGCATCTTAAAGACTCAGCTTCACATTGACCCGGCTGCCACCTTCCCACTCCACCTCCCAGGGTGTTCTTTGGCCTTTGAGACCTGGTGCAAACCAAGCAAATCTCAATTAGCTAATGAGGTGCCCAAGACCAGCACCAAGACTGTCTCTAAGGGCCGGCCAGGCCATTAACTGCCATCATCAGTGTAAATTTACGACCTCGCCTACCACCATGGGGATGCTGCGAGGTTCTGCCAAGGCTTTGGCTGACAGGGATAATGCTGGCAAGGCAAAAACAGAGTAAATTAAAAATAGGCTTCAATCTATAGGCTCTATTTATCTATGTCTTTCTTTAGTAATATAACATTAAGGTAAAAGGTCATATCCCCACTGAAATATAATTTATATTTACCTTTTATTAAATAATTATGGCATGGCATGAAGTTAAATATTACAGAAGCTAATCAAGAGGGAATTCAATAGAGAAAACTCAGACATGAGAATTTCGACTTTGCTATACATAGAATGTCTTAATCCTCCACTGGGAGTCATTCGGGTTTGCTTAAGGAGTTTAATAATACACATTTCAACTGCCACAGAATCTAAATCCCATTTGGATCAGCCTTGAAAAACTTTCATCAATACCTTGAGATTTCATAATATTTCTCCTGAGAGCCTGGATCTTACATGTCATTTCTCATTTTGATTGCGGGTATAATATATGAGGTTACTTACATATCTTGGACCCAACAACAAATGGATATAAACTATAAGCAATGTGTGAATGGTTTCTTTTTCTTTTTTTTAAAGTAAATAGTATTTAACTAAAAATATCTACTGGGAACCTCTTATTAAAAGGAAAAAAAATTGGCTGATGCTCGATATTAATTTTCCCAAAGGATTGGTGAAACATACAAATTCTATATAGTTTTTATTTGCTTTCCTTAAGAGAAAGCCCAGAGACCACACTGACCCCATCTTATGCTTTTACTTCTACTCCCCTACATGTAGAGGACTCTGGATAACACAGAGAGGGGCTCTTTGTTAAGAGTTTTGAGCAGAGCTCAACTATCCGGCCTTGACCTTGAAAGCAGGAGGTCATTAGCTTGTATAGCTCATCTCACAGGAACACTGATCACATAAAGGGCAACATCAAGATCTGAATTTGTAGAAGTCTGAGAGGAGAAGAATAAGCTGATGGGGAGAGGGAAGTTCTGGGGGATGCTGGTGAATCACACGGCCAGCCTGGGTTCCAGCTGCCCTTATCAGTGAGTAATCACTTGTCTCCTGGGACTACCATGGATTCTGTGGGTGGCCTTTGAGAGGCCAACAGAGGTAGAAATTCCTAGCCTAGTTGTTTATTGGCACATATGCAGAAAACGTTTTTCACTTTTGTCAGTTGTTCCCAAGGCTTGTGGTCCACTGAGGGTGACAGCCCACAGACTAGAGGACCCCTACTGTCTTAACTTGAAACCCAACTTTCCTTAAGAAGAAAGAAGACCGTGGAAGGAGATCCTGCCCGCTATTTGCATTCTACAAAAACAAAGCAAGATTTTTTAAAGAGAAAAAATAAACTTCCTACAACTGGCAGAATGTGACTGCCAGAGAAACACCAGATGAGAATGGGCAGACTCCGCTAGACAGTGGGGAAGAGAACGGGCATCGGGGGTATGTGCCATCTGACATTGGAGGAGAGAGATTCTCTGCAGACAGGGCAGAAAGGCGGGAAGCAGCCCAGCTTTGGGAGGAATTCGGATAAGCACAAGCTTCTGCTCTCATGCCACTGTCAGGACTTCTCTTCCCTGCCATGGCACTTTGATCCTACTTGGTAATTCCCATGAGGTCTGCCAAAGTCTCTCTTCCGCTTAGGTGTCTGATATTCACAGGCTACATTAAATTAATGCTCCTGAGTTAATTTTTTTTCATAGCATATGATGATGTAGTGGAGATAAAGCCGGTCCAGCTTGAGATCTGCCTTATATCCCAACACCGACAAATGGCACCACCTCCAAACAGTCAGCACTCAGTTCTTTCTCTGCAAAGACAAAGGGTTGGACTACACAGCCTCCAAGCCTCCTTGCTAGCTCTCGCATTTCTTAATTCTAAGGCTATTACTTACGTGAAGCAGTACTCTGAGGACTAGAGATGGGTGGTGTCCAAGTCCTAGGCTGTTGAATTAAATTGTCTTTAACCTTGACACTGAACTCTCTCCCCACCTCCATTTGTTTCAAGGTAGCAAAAAATTCAGTGTTACCAATTTAAAAACAAAAAGGAACAAAGATAATATTAGGAACACGTTATAAAGAGGCAGTACCTGCCTTTGTGGACACAGGAACAAGGATACCAGGTGAGAACCAACAGTTCACAAGTGAAAGATTAGACGGAAGCCTGTGATATTTAATTTTAAATGAAATATTAATCTAATATTTAATTACGCTTTGGTTTCAGGAAAAACTGCAGCAGCAAGACAGATTGTTTGAAGAAGGGAGTAATATTCATGGTTAAGGAGACAACTGTAAAAATTAAAGATAAATTTCAAGGGTAAATTTAAATGCCACAGTGGAGCAGTTATGAATACGTTCCTACTCTCTGTAATGTGTACTTAGAATATTATAGCCCAGAGCACCAGTCCATTAAGGGACTGAGATGTCTCCAGTGAAACAACAGCCCCCTATTCCGGGCTAACCACAGAGCCATCATTCTTCAGACTCAGCTGAAGGATTATCTGAATTTCACATGAGATGTGGGGAGAGGCAACTTCAGTAAAAGTGGAGGCTACCAGGAGGGCTGTTGATTCCACCTGTTTCCAGTTGCAACAAGGAACAATTGTACTTGGGCCAATTTTTGATGTCTGAATTGGGTATTTTTAACTAAAACTCAGATTCATTTCTTCAATGCAATTTCTTTTTTTTTTTCTAGGATAATGCTATACAGGGGGAACAAAAAGAAATGTGAAGTAGATGAGCAATTAATGTTTGAAATCCAGCTTGCCCATCTGTGCAATGCTCCTTGGTGAAGGCCACTTGTGCAGAGCCTTGGGGAGGAAGCTGTTCAGGGTACAATTGGGGGTTTGTGGAAAAATCTAAGCTTGCTGCCTGTTCTTGACCATTTACCTGTGAATGAACACTCTTCCAAATGATGAACAGTGTAAAAAATGTTTTTTCTTTCTAAATAAAGGATAAGAAATAGTCTAGGGGAGGAGGTTGGTTACCATGAATTCTTTTTTTTTTTTAGCAGTTTTGTCTTGGGGCTGGGCTTGAACCCACCCTACTCCTTGAGCCACAGGCGCCACCCATAGTTACCATGAATTCTTCTGTTTCTCAGCATGTCTCGCTGTCATTGTCAGGCTGTCTTTGTCAACCTCTAAGTTCTACTGTGCACCTTATGAAACTCCTTCTGTGGGTACACTGGACCAGCTGGGTCTCTTCTGCTCCTTTGAACACCTGCTCCCATTGCCTGCCCTTGCAACCTGTAAAGTTCATGTTCTTGGGTTGTCTTGGCTTTCTCTGCTCCCTGCAAAACCCTCATTTCTAACCTAGACTGAGATATTAAAGGCATGATCTGGCAGGTCTTTTAAAAAGAATCCACATTTTGGGTGGTGCCTGTGGATCAAAGGACTAGGGTGTCAGCCCCAATATGCTGGAGGTGGCGGGTTCAAACCCAGCCTCGGCCAGAAACTGCAAAAAAAAAAAAAAGAATCCACATTTTCTAGAGAACAAGACATACAAGACCACCTCTGATCCCTACAGCAACGAGGAAGGAAGCCTTGTAGAACGCACCACGGCTGCAGGGATCCTCCTGCCAGATGCTCACAACAGCGAA
>CAUYON010212757.1:0-11167 GCA_963573935.1 Arctocebus calabarensis
GTGATGTACAGATCTTTTTTTTTTTGTGGCTGTGGATGCCTTTTAGCACTGCCTTCTTGGCCTTCAATGCCTTTGCTTTGGCTTCAACTTTGGGAAGGGCAGGGGTTTCCTTCTTCGCTTTTGGCACCATCTTGTGAAAAGACGGGGCCTCCCTTTCTACCATAAGCAAGTAATTGAGACTATTTCCCCAAAGATAGTTTCTTTCCTCAGTGGAATTTTGGTTTCAGCTGCTAAGATAATATATACCCACTAGCCCAGGGGGAAATGGAGAAGCTTCCTGAGGCTATGTTTGCAGGGATGGTGAAATTAGTACTGCAGGGTTGAACTTTAGCTCTGTAAAGAGGGCCCCAAGGAAGGTCACCCAAGCCAGGGATTTAAGGAAAGTGGT
The DNA here is from genome assembly GCA_963573935.1 of Arctocebus calabarensis. Taxonomy (NCBI): domain Eukaryota; kingdom Metazoa; phylum Chordata; class Mammalia; order Primates; family Lorisidae; genus Arctocebus; species Arctocebus calabarensis. Next base: position 389 of record CAUYON010212757.1, read on the forward strand.
AGTCAGATCTTGCGGAATTTGCAAAAGTCAGGGAGGTCAAGGAGAGGCTGAGTCATCAAAGGGACCCCCACACCTAGAGTCTGCCAGGAAAGCAGGCCCTGAGAAGTGCAAGCAGCAGAGGCTTCCCTAGCAGATGCGGCAGGAATGGCAGAGTCTTCTCTCATTGACCACCAAGAAGCAGGTGTTCCCCTGCACCTTAGCCCTCCCTCCAGAGGAGGGAAAAAGAAGGACCTGTCCTGCCCTCCCAGAACTAAGCTTCTCTGCCAAGGAGACTGAGTGAGGCCTTCGGACACTACTTCAAATAGGAAGAGAATGAGTTTCTTTTTCTTTTTTTTGGAAACAGAGTCTCACTTTGTCACCATTGGTGGAGTGCAATGGCATCATAACTCACAGCAACATCAAACTCTTGGGCTCAAGTGATCCTCTTGCCTCAGCCTCCCAAGCAGCTGGGACTATAGGCACCTGCCATAACGCCTGGCTATTTATAGAGACAAGATTCACTCTGGCTCAGGCTGGTCTCCAACCTTGTGAGCTCAGGCAATCCACCTGCCTCAGCCTCCCAGAGTGCTAGGATTATAGGCATAAGCCACTGTGCCCAGCCCGAATTTCCTTTAATTGGCTCACTCACTGCCCATCTGCTAGGGTGAGCACCCAAGTGCTGATAGAGAAAAAAAGCAAACTGCATTTTTTTTCTTAAATATGGGTCTCAGGATTAAACTTTGATCTCTTTCCCTGATACATTGTATACAATTTAAAAATCTCTGCTAGGCCAGGTGCAGTGGCTCATGCCTATAATCCTAGCACTCTGAGAGGCCAAGATAGGTGGATCGCTTGAGCTCAGAAGTTTGAGACAAGTCTGAGCAAGAGCAAGAGACCCGGTCTCTACTAAAAACTGAAAAATTAGCTGGATGTTGTGGTAGGCACCTGTAGTCCCAGCTACTTGGGAGGCTGAAGCAAGAGGATCTTTTGAGCCCAAGAATTTGAAGTTGCTGTGAGCTAAGATGATGACATGGCACTCTACCCAGAGAGACTGAGTGAGACTCTGTCTCAAAAAAAGAGAAAAGGCTCAGCACCTGTGGCTCAAGCAGCTACGGCGCGCCACATATGCCTGAGCTGGCAGGTTTGAATCCAGCCCAGGCCGCCAAACAACAATGACAACTGCAACCAAATAAATAGCTGTGCATTGTGGCGGGCGCCTGTAGTGCCAGCTACTTGGGAGGTGGAGGCAAGAGAATCGTTTGAGCCCAGGTGTTGGAGGTTGCTGTGACCCGTGATGCCATACCACTCTACCTAGGGCAACAGCTTGAGGGTCTATCTCAAAAAATAATAATAATAAAGAAAAGAAAAAGATAAAAGAAAATCTCTCCTATTCATTTTGTCTTCCTCTGTCTGGTCCTGGTGTCTGTATGATTTCTGTAAAGAAGATACAGGACAGTTGTCATCACAGCCCCAATATCATGACTCGCTAGGTGACTGTGTTAATTATACTTTTGATTTATTTTATCTATTTTATTTTTTGTTTTTTGAGACAGAGTCTCAAGCTGTCACCCTGGGTAGTGCTGTGGCATCATAGCTCACAGCAACCTCCAACTCTTGGGCTCAGGTGATTCTCTTGCCTCAGATTTTCTATTTTTAGTAGAGATGAGGTCTTGATTTTTGTTCAGGATGGTCTCAAACTCGTGAGCTCAAGCAATCCACCTGCCTCGGCCTCCCAGAGTACTAGGATTATAGGTGTGAGCCACTGAATAACACTTTTTAGATCCAAAGGAACAAACTCCAGCTCCCTTCAGCAACAGGGGGTGTGGTGGGTTGAATTTCTTCAGAAGCAAACTCTGAGACAGGTTTTGTGTGCAGGATGTTTATTAAACAGTTCCCTTGGATTAAGTCCTATTGAAGGGGAGGAAGGAAGAAGGCTTGGGCAGAAGGAGAAGTCAAGCTGGGAGGAAAGACAGTCCCGGCACCCCCAACACCCTAGGGAGCCTCTGAAGTTAGAGTTGGGGCCAAGACAGGCTGAGATGGGCTGAGGTGGCTCTCAATGCTGTAGGTGCAATACCAGGATGTGTCAGCTGACCACATTCCCTGCCAGGTGGGACAAATCCTCCCTGGAAGGGGGATCTGAGCAGTGCCTCAGTGTTTTAGGGTAAAAATGACTTAGTACTGCAACTGGGTGGCTGCCAGAAGCCCCCAATAGCTCTGAGTTTCTCCCCCTTCCTTGCTTTCCTGGCCCCTCTGCTTTCCCTATACCCTGTCTCTGCTTCCTCTAGGCCTGCCAAACAACAATGACAACTACAACAAAAAGAATAACCAGGCACCTATAGTCCCAGCTATGTGGGAGGCTGAGGCAAGAGAATCACTTAAGTCCAAGAGTTTGAGGTTGCTGTGAGCTGTGATGCTACAGCACTCTACCAAGGGCAACATAGTGAGATCCTGTCTCAAAAAGAAAAAGAAAAAGAAAAGGCAGTTCAGGGAGGTGGGTGAAAGTTTGGACTCTAAAGTTAGACTGTGTGAGTTTGAATCCAACCCGACTAGATGTACGATCTTGAGTAAGTGATTTAACCTCCCTCTGCCAACCTCTACTTTCTGAAAAAGGGCAATACATGGGATGACTCCTTTTGCATAGGGACATTGAGAGACCGGCATGTCCATGGCAGTTATTTCACGAAAAATATGAAGTATGAAGCCCGGGATGACTCCTAATAAAACTGTATATACATGTATATGTATATAATGACCAATTGGGAAATTGAGATAATTTTATTGATGATGCCTCACTTCTGGGAGTTTGTAAACCAATGGTTCCTGACCTTTTTTGGTACCAGGGATCAGTTTCATAGGAGACAATTTTTCCACAGATGGGAGTAGGTGGTGGGGTTGAGATGATTCAAGTACATGACATTTACCTCAGATTATCAGGCATTAGATTCTTGTAAGAGAATCTAGAATTTAGATCCATCAAAGCCAAGTTTACCATAGGGTGTGAACTGCTATGAGGATCTAAAGCCGCCCTGATCTGACAGGAAGCAGAGCTAGGTGGTGATGCAAGTGGGAAGGGAACAGCTGTAAACAGAGATGAAGCTTCACTTGCTGCCTCACAGCCACTTACCTTCCGCTGTGTGACCTGTTTCCTAAGAGGCCAGGGATCAGACCTGTACTGGTCTGCAGTGCTGGGGTTGGGGACCATGGCTCATGGTAAACCATATTTTCCTTTGTAGAGACAGACCTTGGAGTAAGCATGTCTGTGCACATTTGGGGATATGCTGCCTCGTGGGCTGGAATTCTGGGCCCACAGGAGCCACAGGAAGAAGGAAAGCAGATGCTTGACCCCCTTTTGGCCAGAATGGCTTCTGGCCTGTAGAAGCAGGGGAACTAGGCAGAAACTGTCCCTTAGCTAAGGCTACGAGCATTATTAATTATGGGGCCAAGCTCCATATTGCTCATCATTCATGTGGAAAAGGAACTTGCTACCCAAGAAGCAATAGGTAGCAAGGTAGGAAAGAAGAATGTCCAATCAGAAAAGTGTCAGTTGCCAGATGCCAGGGTAGCGTTCCAAAGGTTAGTGGGGTCTCAGGGGCCAAATAGGGGTCCTGGCAGTCAGTCTGCCAGAAAGACCATGGCTTAGAGTCTGGGCCAGCATTGTGGCCCTTGGGTCCACTGCTCATAATGAACAGGTCAGAATAACAAGAATGATAAGCCTGAGGTTTCCTGCAGCACTGATTTTCTTCACTCTGCTATTCCCTGCTGCATTATTTGTGATGATGACAAATGGCAAATAAACCACATTCTAGGAGGTTCTGTAGTCATTAGGAAAAATGAGTAGATCGTTCTGTTTTGAAGTATAAGGCCTACTCCCTACTAGACTGGCCACATAATACACACCCAAGAATTAGTCAGTTGAAAAAAAATCATTACAATTAAAAAAATGATCAAAGATGTGCTTGTGCCGGGCGCGGTGGCTCACGCCTGTAATCCCAACATTGTGGGAGCTGAGGAGGGAGAATTGATTGAGCTCAGGAGTTTGAGATGAGCAAAAGTGAGACCCTGACTCATGGAAAAAAATGGAAAAACCCAGCCAGGTGCCACAGCAAGTGCCTGTAATCCCAGCGGCTTCTGGAGGCTGAGGGAGCGGGATGCCCACAGCCCGATTCTGAGGTTGCAGTGAGCTATGAGACCACTGCACTCTGCTCAGGGGCATAGGGACTCTGTCTCAACAACAACAACAACAAAAAGCAAAGAAATAAAAAAGAAGCAAGGAAAAAAAAAACCCTAAAAGATGTGCTTGTGATTTAAAAAAATTGGAAATACAGAAGCATGGAACTTCAAAACTGAACGGCCCTGCCCCACCCCTCACTCTCCCACTCCCTCCCCAGAAAAGTAATTAGTTTGCTGTGTGTCCTTTTATTCCAGAACTGAAAGATCTGCTTCTTTCATAACTTACCATTATAAGGACTGTTTGAGACTTTTCCCTGTTTTAATGCTGCAGTGGACCAGCTCAGTGATTCCAAAAATTGTGTGTGGGGGTGTGTGTATGTGCGCGGATGGATGTGTTTGCACATATTAACATGAGTTAATATTTCCTTAGGACGATTCCTATGGTAGAATTTCTAGGTCAAAGGGCATACACATTTTGCCTTATAGAAAGCTTTTACTTCCCTATGGGATATCGCTCTGCTTTTTTTTTTTTTGGTTGCAGCCGTCATTGTTGTTTGGCGGGTCCTGGGGCTGGATTCGAACCCGCCAGCTCAGGTGTATGTGGTTGGCACCTTAGCCCGTTGAGCCACAGGCGCTGAGCCTCTGCTTTTTTTTTTTGAGACAGAGCCTCAAGCTGTCACCCTGGATAGAGTGCTGTGACATCACAGCTCACAGCAACCTCCAATTCCTGGGCTCAAGCGAGTCTCCTGCCTCTGCCTCTCAAGTAACTGGGACAACAGGTGCCCGTCACAACGCCCGGCCATTTTTTGGTTGCAGCCGTCATTGTTGTTTGGCGGGTCTGGGCTGGATTCGAACCTGTCAGCTCAAGTGTACGTGGCTGGCGCCTTAGCCCGTTGAGCTACAGGCGCCGAGCCTCCTCTGCTTTTATTTTTGTCCACTTGAGAGTTGAAAATGCACCTACTTGTTTTAATTTGCTTTTGAAAAAATTATCTTACTTGTTTGTTTGTTTATTTATTTATTTAGAGACAGAGTCTCTGTTGCCCAGGTTAGAGGACTGTGGCATCAGCCTCACTCACAGCAAGCTCAAATTTCTGGGTTCAAATGATCCTCCTGCCTCAGCCTCCTAAGTAGGTGGGACTATAGGCACCTGCTGTAACACTCACCTAGTTTTTCTATTTTAAGTAGAAATTGAGTCTGGCTTTGCTCAGGCTGGTCTCTAACTCCTGAACTCAAGTGATCCTCCAGCCTTACCCTCCCAGAGAGCTAGCATTACAGGCATGAGCCACCATGCCCAGCCTTAAAAATCATTTTATTTTTAAAAATTGTGACAAAATACACATAATGTAAAGTTCACCATTTTAATCATTTTTAAGTGTACAGTGTTGTTCCATTAAGTATATTCACATTGTTGGGCAAACATCATCATCCATCTCCAGAATTAATTTGTTTTTATTTGATTAGCTTGTTTTCATTTCTCTGTGAACTGCTGTTTCTCCTCCTCTCTCTCTTTCTTCCTTTCCCCCTTTTTTCCTTCCCTTTTCTCTGCCCACCTTTTCTTTATCTCTTCATGATCTTTGCAGATTTTCCAAGTAGGCTTCTTTCTTTCTTTCTATCAGAAGCTTTTCTACATTCTGGATATTCTCCCTTTGTCAATTGCATGTATTTCATTTGGCTCCTTATCTATTACATTAGTTCTAGTCTTTGCAACATCCCTACAAGACAAGTATTCTTATTCTCCTTTTGCAGATGAAGACGACGGTCAGAGATGTTGCATGACTTGCCTAAGGTCACAAATCTAATTAATGGCAGAAACAAAACAGGAACTCTTTTCTATCTGCCTCCAGGGCCAGAGTCGCTTTCACTGGGCTCAGGCCAAAGGTAAACTGCCTGAGGCGGGGACGAGGGCAGGTCAGAGCAGGAGGAAGTGAGACTCTGACTCCTTCCCCTGCTGCCTCTCCCCGCATGCAGAACCCTAGAAATGCTTATGAAACTGGGGTTCTCATGGGTGTTCACTCATCTTACCACTTTGGCTGCAGAGTTGAGGCCAGAGGGTGTGGTCTGGAGGCCTTTTGGGGGCAGTAATTTGGGGCAGTTTCTTATTCTCCCCCACGGCTACATCCAATCGACCACCAAGTATGGAGAATCTTGCTTCCCTAATAGCTCTTTGCAGCTTTACAGCCCCTACCGGAGCCTAGGGCAGGTCCCAAAGCTCCTTCCCTCCCCTCTCACCACTTCCACTTCTGCTTTCTCAGCTTTCCCCTCGATGCTGCAGCCAGGGTGATCTTTAAAAAGTTCACATTTGATTACACAACTCCTTTGCTTAAAACACTCAATGGCTCTGCATTGCCTTGAAGACAGGGTCCAAACTCCTGGTCCCAGCGCACAGGCACCACCAGCTTCTGTTCCCTTGCTTGCCCCTACCTGCGCTGGTCTACGTGCAGCAGACCGAATTTCACCAGCACAGGGAAGTCTCTCCCATGCCTCAGGCCTTTGCCAGTGCTGTTCCTTCTCTCTGGAATGCTGTGCTCTGGTTAACTCTTACTCAAACCTTAGGTCAGGCGCTGTTTAGACAGAGACCCATTCCAGTGGGAAATGCTCCCAGGAATGATGGGCGTGTTTATGGGCTGTCATGGACCTTGTCGCACTCAAACTACTACCTTGTAATTTCATTTTCATTTGTCTCTTGTTCCTGGCTGCACATGACAATTACCAGGGCAGCTTTTAAAATACTGAGGCTGGGGTCACATCCCACCAGGGGTTTCCAGTTAACTACCCAGGGCAAGGCTTGGGTTTTGGTAGTTTAAAAAACTCCCCCAGGTGATGCTAATGTGAAACCAGGAAGTTCGGGGCGAGGGCAGGCCTGTCACAGTCATCACTGTAAACCCGCACTTGACACTGAAATGTTCAGGTATTTAATAAGAGTGTGGGATAAATGAAAGAAGCAGTAGGATCCCTGAAGGATGAAAAATAGTGCGTACCAATTAAGCACTGGGTAGCGAGCCAGAGCTCTCTGAAGGTGCTGTGGAATAATCGCTAACTTGTCTTGTAAAATCTCACTGAGCATTCAGGTCACTTTTAGAAAATGTTTGGAGTTTCTGTAGTCCCAGCTACTCAGGAGGCTGAGGCAAGAGAATCACTTAAGCCCAAGAGATGGAGTTTGCTGTGAGCTGTGATGCCACAGCACTCTACCAAGGGCAACATAATGAGACTCTGTCTCAAAAGGAAAAAAAAAAAAAGAAAGAAAATGTTTGGAGTTTTGTTAACTTTAGATTCATAGCAAAGATTACACATTAGACCATTGTCACTTGTGTGTTATTTGGTTCCCTACGGAGGCCTTCTCTCTGCCCTCTGCTCCCATTGAAGCCAAATGCCACCTTGTCAGGGCCCCACTTCTAAAAGACTGGTGCATAACTTAAATTTTACTGAAAATTTCCTAAAATTTTCCTTACTCGTGAAGAGTAAAGCATAATAACGCCCCCTCCCCCAACAATGCCACCTTCTTTCCCTCCAACACTATTTTCAGACTCTTTATCTCTTGTTCTTTACCCTTTCTGGGTTTAGCAATTCAGCTTTTTTTTCTCCACTTGCAAATTCACCTAGAAAGGAAAAGGGCTGAAGACAGGGAAACAGTGACCACCCACAGTTTCTCCTGTGCTTTCTTGGGCGGCCTTAGTTTATCCTAGCTACTATGAATCCCTTTTGGTCAGGAAGTTGCACCAGGCTTCCCCAAACAAGTTAGCATTTACTCCCTGTTACCCACATGGTGTGCAGGGGAAGGGGCAGGAGAGGAGGAGTATGGGATGGGCACATCCCTACTCCAGGAGACCCCCTGCCTGCATGGCACGAGGTCTGATGTAAGACCGAAGCACAGGAGGGCATGGGTGTTGGCCACAGTCACTCCAAGTAGATAGATAGTTACCAATGTCCTTCCAGGGACATACCTGAAGTTAACTTAGATGGATTTTTTGCTCTCTGTGATGAGGAAGGATGAAATGTGCTCACACTTCCAGGAGGTGTAGGGCGACTCGCTAAGAGCATGCGGCGGCTTGTTAAAGGATTGAAACTTGTGTTGTCAGGTGATTTGGCGGAAGGTTCAAGGAAGTGGGGCTCTGCTGTGGCTTGCCTGCTCTGAGGAAGTGGGTGTAATTCTGAATGAGTATCTGCATTAGTCAGTTCAGGAGGCCATAAAAATAATACCCGCAGGCAGTGTTAGGTGCCTAAACCTCTCCCCCACCTCCCCTCCCACAGCCAAAGGCCTGCCTGGCCCCACCCCAAGAGTTCTACCAGATAGACCCTAGCCCTCCAAAGCCTTCCAGCAACCTGTGGAATCTCCCTCCCCCTAATCCCAGTATAAAACAAGCCCTTAACCACTCTCGGGGCAGCTGCCATCTTTGCCTAGGTGGGTCTCAGTCCCCTTTCATTAAACTTGGCCTAAGTTTCCCCTGGTCTCATCTCTGGGTACGCCACCGGACCCCTTTCATCTGGTGCTGAAAACCTGGGGATGGTAGTTGGTTGGCGGCCTGGCCCAAGCACCCCAATTCCCCATGAAGCTGGTCCTGTGTGGCCCAGACCCGACTCCACTGACCCAGCAGTGGGAGATTTTGAGGTTTCATCCTATCTGCCACCGAGGGTGCACAGGGCTCCGGAACACCGTCCTGCGGAGCCGCCTCGGCCTGCTCGGGGCCTCCGCGTTCTCACTGCTCCTCTTAGCTCTTTTTTCATCCGTTTGTTCACACCTAATTAGAGGGCTTTGGCCTAACTAACTGTGCTCTCTTCTGGGGTCCAGGACCTCAAATTGTTTTGTTTTTCATGTCATGCCCAGTGCTGGACCCTCTTTGGGGCATTTAAGGTCCTGGAGACCTTAAGTTCTCTGAGAAAAATAGGGACACCTGACCTTTCTCAGTTGTTTTTCACTCCTGGTTTCTTAGGAAACAAGGGATGGCTTTTTTCCCCATGCAGGTAGGGGAAGGACATCTGAGACATGAGAGCAGGCTCTTCCATTCCCTTCATGGAGACGCCCCAGGGGGCAATATAAAAACTTAGGCCTCAAAGAGGAGATTCTGCATAAACGCTTCATATTCTACTACAGTATGGCTTGGACTCAGTACAGATTGGATTCCAGGTCTATATGGCCTGAGAATGGAACTTTTGAGTTCAGTATCTTTTTTTTTTTTTGAGACAGAGCCTCAAGCTGTCACCCTGGGTAGAGTGCTGTGGCATCACAGCTCACAGCAACCTCCAATTCCTGGGCTCAAGCGAGTCTTCTGCCTCTGCCTCCCAAGTAGCTGGGACTACAGGCGTCTGCCACAACGCCCAGCCATTTTTTGGTTGCAGCCGTCATTGTTGTTTGGCGGGTCTGGGCTGGATTTGAACCCGTGAGCTCAGGTGTACGTGGCTGGCGCTTTAGCCCGTTGAGCCACAGGCGCCGAGCCTGACTTCAGTATCTTAATGAATTAAATAATCTCCAGAGAGATGGCAGATAGGAACGAAATCCCCTATACTCAGGCCTTTTCTCTCCCTCCCCTTTTGCCCCTCCCTGTGCAAATCGTACTCCAGCCACCAGATACTCCTGGCTCAACCCTTCCCCTCCATCTTCTCCTGATCTTCCCATCTTCGCCCCTATCTGGATCCCTAAGCTCCTATTGCTCCACCTCCTGACCTACCCCAGCCTCCAATCCTTCCACCTTTGCCCCTGATAATCTCTTCATGCTCCTGCCTCACTAGCTTCTCCCTGGCTCCCTTCCCCACCTCCGGCTTCTTCCCTCACCAACCTCTGGCCTATGCAGGCTGCACATCCCTACAGGCCACCACCTTCCACTGGCATCAACCTCCACCACGGCTTCCCCAGTCCCCGTCACCTCCTAGCTACACTCTCTTCTCTCCGGCATACCAACTCCGCCTGAGATATTTCAGAGGGGGAGTCTAAAATCATAATAAATCTCTCAAGGCCAAAATTAAAACCCAGCACTTTTTCCTGTCTAAAACCTTTCAACTTTTTACTAATTTAAATCTTAATAGCAGAGAGCATTAAGAAATACTTCATCTCCCAGTTGGCCCCATCTCTCAGTCAGCCTCCATATTCAGCATAAACCCCCCAAAGTAAAAGAAGTCTTAGACCTCACAAACAGAACTTTTAGGCCTGACCTTCATGGTGTTTTAATGAAGATGGAGAGAGGATAGAGAAAGAGAGAAAATGGAACTGACAGCAGCCCGGAAGGCAGAGGGGTTTTTTAAATGGTGGCTGCCACTTTAAGTCTTCTTCAGAGACCGTTACTCCAAAGGCCCAGGTAAGAAGCCAGCGCTGTCTGTAAGGTGGAAACGCTGCCTCACTGTGACTCTGCTCCTGAAGTCAAGTGCCCCAGGAAGCATCGTCTGCTGAGATCCCAGAACAGTGTCCTCTCTACAAAGCAGAAAGACACTGGAAGCGAGAATGTATCCTCCTTAGAACAGGAGACTACGGGCGGTGCCTGTGGCTCAGCGAGTAAGGCCCCGGCCCCATATGCTGACGGTGGCAGGTTCAAGCCCAGCCTCGGCCAAACTGCAAAACAGAAAAATAGCCGGGCGTTGTGGCGGGCACCTGTAGTCCCAGCTACTCGGGAGGCTGAGGCAAGAGAATCGCCTAAGCCCAGG
>CAUYON010212760.1:0-23959 GCA_963573935.1 Arctocebus calabarensis
TTCATTCACCTTGCCCCTGGTGGAAGGGACTGTATTCATTTGTTTCCTGGCCAAGGAACCCATACACCTATATATACCCTGAGACTAAAGGCCTAAAGGAGGAGATGGGGAAAGACTGGGAGAGAAACGGAGAGAGCGTCTCCCTCCCCACTAGAATTTTCTCCCTCTAACAGATGCCTTAATGTTTTCTGTGAATAAATTCTGTCTTAAAAAAAAAAAAAAAAAAAAAAAAGAACTGGGCTGCCCAGAAGGAGGAGAGCAGTGAGCAAGTGAGGTGAGCAAGCAAAGCTTTATATGTATTTACAGCCACTCCCCATCACTCGCATCACTGCCGGAGCTCCACCTCCTGTCAGATCAGCAGTGTTATTTGATTCTCATGGGAGTACATGTAAACTGTGCACATGAGGGATCCGGGTTGCTGCTCCTTATGAGAATCTAATGCTGACGATCTGAAGTGGAGCTGGGGTGGTGATGTTAGCACTGGGGAGTGGCTGCAAATACAGATCATTAGCAAAGGGGTCTGACTGCACAGAGACTATGATAAGTCAATTGCTTATAGACACATATCATGCCCCAGTCCATGGAAAAACCGTCTCATAAAACCAATCCCTGGTGCTAAAATATTGAGGATTGCTGCCCTATCAGATGTATGACTTACAAATATTTTCTTCCATTCTATAGGTTGTCTCTTCACTCTGTTGATTGTTTCCTTTGCTATGCATCTTTATGTACAAATTTGATCCCATTTGTCTATATTTTACTTTTTGCCTGTGTTTTTGGAGTCATAGTCAAAAAATCATTTCCCAGACCAATATGGGAAGTTCCCCATATTTTTTCCTAGGAGTATTACAGTTTCAGATTTTGCATCTTGGCCTTTAATCCATTTAATTTTTTGCATATGGTATAAGGGTCCAATTTCATTATTCTACATGTGGATATATAGTTTTCCAACACCATTTGTTGAAGAAACTGCGCTTCCTCCTTGTGTACTCTTATTTTTGTGTAAATCAATTGAATGTAAATGCACAATTTCTAGGCTCTCTAGTCTGTTCCATGGGTCTATGTGTCTATTCTTTCTCCAGTGATAGGGTCTCAGGATCATAGCACACTTCAGCCTCCATCTCCTGGCCTCAAGCAATCTTCCTGCCTCAGCCTCTTGAGCAGCTAGGATTACAGGTATGTGCTATTGTGCCTGGCACTACCTCACTGTCTTGATTCCTATATCTGTGTAGTATATTTTGAAATGAGGTAGTGTGATGCCTGCAGCTTTTTTCTTTTTGCTCAAGATTGCTCTAGCTATTTGGAGTTTTTTGTAATTCTATACAAATTTTAGGATTTTTCTATTTCTATGAACAATGTCTTTGGAATTTTGATAGGGATTGCATTGAATCTGTAGATTATTTGGGATATTAGGGACATTTTAACAACATTAATTCTTCAATCCATGAACATAGGATATCCATTTATTTATATCTGCTTTAATTTCTTTCATCAATGTTTTATAGTTTTTGGCTTTTAAGTCTTTTACCTCTGTGGTTAAATTTATTCCTAATAATTCAAGGAAATTTATTTCCTTGATGCTATCATAAATGAGATTATTTTCTTGATTTCTTTTTCAGATAGTTTGCTGTTAGTGTATAGAAACTACTACTTTTACCGCTACTACTGACTTTTGTATGTTAACTTTGTATCCCGGAAGCATCTGCCTTGTGTCTTGAGGACACAGAACAAGAGATGTGGGGCAGGACCCCCAAAAGCAGGTCCTTGGGGCTTGGATGGTGTTAGTTATGTGAACAAAGGTTCTCTGAAAACAAATTTGGAGGAAAGAGACTTTATTCTAGTGAGCAGTTTGTAGGCTCTCGTAGGGAGATGCAGTCTTTGGTGAATTATGCTGATCATTGTGTTCCAGAGATCAAAGGAGGGTTTGGGTGTTACAGCAAAGTTCCCACATAGGTTAATCAGGTCTGCAAATGAAGGATTCAGACTTGCTTAGATGATAAACATCAACACAGCAGAGTTAGCCACTTGGGATCCATCTAGAAGAACTGGCTTTTTCAGGTTCACATTTGTTCAGTCATGTTTAGGGGAGTGGTAATCATTACACTGTGACATTCTGTGTCCTGAGTTCCAAGTGTTAGAGGTAACCATGTGTTGTAATTAAGTGTGTGTGGGCTGGGTGTGGTGGCTCAAGCCTGTAATCCTAGCACTCTGGGAGGCCAAGGTAGGTGGATCACTTGAGCTTAGGAGTTTGTGACCAGCCTGAGCAAAAGGGTGACCCCATCTGTACTAAAAATAGAGAAAAACTACTCAGATATTGTGGTGACACCTGTAATTCCAGCTACTTGGGAGGCTGAGGCAAAAGATCTCTTGGGCCCAAGAGTTTGATGTTGCTGGGAGCTATGATGATCTCATGGCACTCTACCCAGGACAACACAGTGAGACACTGTCTCAAAAAAATAAAAATGAAAAAGAAAAAGCATATGTCCATTGTATAATTAGGAAAGCACTAGCTCCTTCCATGATGTCAGCTGGAGCCAATATATAACTGGAGGCCTCAGCTCTAGCCCTTTCCTGCAAGCAGAGTGTTCATGATTTGAGGAGTGAGGCCTTAGTCCTTCCCCAGGTGAGATCTGTGCCTTCCAGTTTCAGAGGGTTGATGGACTTAAGTTGTATGCAGCAAGCTAACTCCCAGCCCTTGAAAAAGAAGCCGTCCTTGATCCCACAAGTCCCAGTCCCCTCCTCTCCCAGGCTGATTCCGAGAACAGGCTTCAGAACAAGGAAGCATGAAAAGTCCCAAGTTCTTGGGAATCTTACCCAAGTTCCCAGCAAGCAAACAATGGTGGAAAACTTAACCAAGCTATGTATCCCAGGCTGTAACCTCACCCTGAGCTAACCACAATGTTCCTCTTTTGTATTTGCTTGCTTGCTTGCTTGTTCAGGTACACAAAAAAAAGGTATAAAAGACAACCTGCTTTTCACGTTGGGGCCACCTGCCTTTAATAGCAGCCGTCCCCTGCACCAGTGTAATAAAATCACCAGTTGATTTTTGCCTAAATGGAGTCTGAGTTCTTCATTCTCATCTGCTGTGGGTACAATATTTTCTGGAGGCCCCAGCGAGATTCTAATCCTTGGACCCCTGCCTGGGCCCACTGCTGGCCGATGGCTGCAGGGGAAGGCCTCGGAGAGACATTCCTCTGTCCGTGTGGTCCCTCGCACGTGTGGATTTGGAGCACAGGTTCCCAAATTTTCCATTCTGATGACTTGACTGTGGCACCTTGGGTAAGTTTATTTGGATCTCTAGAGAATTTGGGGGAACTAGACTAGCTGGACGCAACTGAAAGTCAGTTCCCGGGACAGAGGAGCGATGACTCCCTGTCTCCTCGGGCTGTCAGTCTCCTGTTTTATTGTCTTTTTGTCTGTCTTTGTTTGTCAGTGTTTGCATAATTTGTTCACCATGAGACAGGGATCATCCACCCCACTTACCCCTTTAGAATGTCTTCTCAATAACTTTTCTGATTTCAGCCACCCTGCCAAGGGATATGGAGCAAAAGTAAAACCAGGCACTTTACACACCCTCTGTGAATTAGATTGGCTGGCTTTGGGGACAGGATGGCCCCCCACTGGGTCTTTTAACCTCCCCCTTCTCTCCAAAATTAGGACAATCATTTACAGCCACCCTAGCCACTCGGACCAGACCCCTACATTGATGTGTAGATTGACATTGCTTCTGTAGGCCCAGCTTGTATTCGGAAGTGTGGCAGTCATTTAACCCCTTCCTATGTCCTTTTTGCTTCTCCATCAGGTTTGTCCCAGTCACGCCGCCCTAAGGCCCCTGAAACCCAGGTCCCTCAGTCAGAGGAATACAAGACCAACACCCCCCTATTGCCCCCTCCTCCTGTGAACCCCATCTTAGACCCACCCCTCCAATCCCATCGTTTGCACACTCCTCCGTGCAATCACCACCTGGATATGCCAGCACCTTCGGCTCCCCCAGCACCACTGGTCCAGGACACTATGGGGAAGACCCCATGTGGTCCCTCACAGACCCAAGGAGGGACCACGTCCCAACCATTGAGCCCTGATTCCACCTCTGCCCTGAATCCCCCAAGGGCAATTGGGGGAGCAACTCCTGTGGCTCCTATTTTGCCCCTATGCCAACTAGCCCCACCCCTGCATCGGGAAGACAGCCTTTTATGGCATATGTCCCTTTTTCTACCAGTGACCTGTATAATTGGAAATCTCAAAACCCCCCATTTTCAGAAAAACCTCAGGGCAAAAACCTCAGGGGCTGATTTCTCTCCTTGAAACTATCTTTTTCAACCTATCAACCCACCTGGGATGATTATCAACAGCTCTTCCAGGTCTTAGTCACATCTTAGGAATGCAAGCCGTATCCTGAGAACATCCAAGAAAGCTGTTCTGAGACTGGACGGAGAGCCCAGCACCAATGCCACCCTGTTGGAAGCTCAATTCCCAAGTGAGCGACCTCCATGGGACCCTAACTCTGATGAAGGTATGGAAGCTCTATTTCAGTACTGCCAGATTCTAATGTAGGGCCTCTGGACAGCTGCTAAAAAGCCTAAAAATTTGTCTAAGGTTAGTGAGATCATTCAGGGAGCCATGGAAAGCCCTGTGGCTTTTCTTGAAAGGCTGCTGAAAGGCTATAGGATTTATATTCCTATTGATCCGGAGGCCCCAGAAAATAGGCGGACTAGAAACGTTGCTCAGTTGGCCCCCGAAATTAGGAGAAAGCTACAAAAGCTTGATGCGTTTGAAGGAAAGAATCTCATTGAGTTGGCAGAAGTAGCTCTGTGGGTTTTTAACAACAGGGAGCCTGTGGACATGGCCACCATCAAACGGATGGCTAAGGTCATTATTGTCACCTTACAGGAGCACTCCTGAGCCCTAGGGGCTCCTCAGGGCAGGAGTTCTAGGCTCCCCCAAAACCCAATCAGTGCGCCTATTGCAAGGAACTGGGACACTGGAAAAATGAATGTCCACGGAGGGCAGCTAGAACACAGGCACCGGCACCTGCCAAGGTCTTAGTTGAAGAAGACATCGACTGAGGGAGTTGAGGCTCCTTCCCCCTAGGCCCCCAGGAGCCCATAATAACCTTACAAGTGGGGGGCTAGCCTGTCAACTTTTTGGTAGACATAGGAGCAACATTTTCAGTTTTAAAGAAACCCCAACGGCCTGTCACAAAATAAAAGGCTACAATTATGGGCACTACCGGGAACCCCAGGTAGTTAGTTATGCCAGATTGCCCATACCCCTTGCTGTGGCAGGACCTGTTACAAAAGCTCCGAGCCACTGTTTCCTTCAGGCCAACTGGAGCTGTCCTGACAGTGCCTGACAGTCCGGCTCATATCCTTTCTCCACCCCTCTTGGGGATGAATACCTGTTCTTTGAAGGACTTCACAGAATCTCACCTCAAGAAGAACACCTCTGTGTTTGGCTGATCTCACAGGTATGGGCTGAGGACAACCCCCCAGGGCTAGTGGGCCACCAACCACTAATGGTAGTGCAAATTTCCAGCAGGGCCACTTCAGTCTGAGTCCGCCAATACCCCTTTTCCTGGGAAGCCAGGACTGGTATCACAGTGCACATCACCTGGCTCCAGGGAGTGGGCATATTGGTCCCTTGCAAGTCCACCTGGAACACTCCTCTCCTCCTCGTTAAAAAGCCTGGTACCGGCTCGGTGCCTGTGGCTCAAGCGGCTAAGGCCTGAGCTGGTGGGTTCAAATCCAGCCCGGGCCTGCCAAACAACAATGACGGCTGCAAAAAATGGCCGGGTGTTGTGGCAGGCACCTGTAGTCCCAGCTACTTGGGAGGCAGAGGCAGGAGACTCACTTGAGCCCAGGATTTGGAGGTTGAGCTGGGATGCCATGGCACTCTATCCAGGGTGACAGCTTGAGGTTCAGTCTCAAAAAAAAAAAAAGCCTGGTACCAATGACTACCGACCTGTCCAAGTCCTGAGGGAGGTCAATGCCTGGACAGACATGATCCATCCCACCATTCTGAACCCCTACACCCTACTCAGTCTAATCCCCCTTCTAGAACATGGTATACAGTCCTCGACCTGAAAGATGTCTTCTTCATAATCCCTCTCTCTCCTGTCAGTCAGCCTATCTTTGCCTTTGAATGGGTAGATCTGAAGAGCAGACAAATTGGACAGTTAACCTGGACCTGCCTACAACAGAGCTTCCAAAACTCCCCCACCTTATTTGACAAAGCCCTGAGTAAAGACCTCCTCCCTTTTTGGGATGCCCATCCGTGCATCTCCCTTTTGCAATATGTTGATGATCTCCTGTTAGCCACTTAAACAGAGCCAGAGTGTGAGAACGTCACCATTGATCTCCTCTGAGAACTGGAGAGACTAGGATACCACATCTTCGCCAAGAAAGCACAGCTGTGTACCACTGCTGCAACCTACTTAGGGTATGAACTGCAAGAAGGCCAGTGTGCCCTCTCCAAGAGCAAGGTTGAAGCCATCTTCTGCATTCCTCCAACTACCAAAAGGCAAGTGCACAAATTCCTGGGGGTGGTTGGTTGCTGTCGTCTGTGGATCTTGGGCTTCACAGAAATAGCCAACCCTCTGTACTCAAGTACAAGTGGAGGTGACAAGCCCCTTCAGTGGGGACAGGCTGAACAAGATGCCTTTAACCAACTCAAACATATCCTCACTTCCGCACCTACACTGGTCCTACCCAATATCACCAAGCCCTTTCAACTTTTCATAGCTGAAACCAAGGGCGTAGCAAGGGGAGTCCTAACCCAGACCCTAGGGCCCTGGAAGAGACATGTCGCCTACCTCTCCAAGGGTTGGACATGGTCACCTCTGGATGGCCAAGCTGCATGAGAGCCATTGTAGCCACAGCTATGCTGGTCAGAGAAGCAAAGAAGCTAACCCTGGGCCAGGACCTACAAGTAGTCAGGGACTACATTGTGGAAACCCTCCTATGGAGTCCCCCCCAACCACTGGATCTCCAACACCCGGGTCACTCAGTACCAGGTATTGCTTCTTGACCCTCCCTGAGTAACATTCCTCAAAACAGATATCCTAAATCCAGCCACCCTCCTGCCAGATGACGATCCAGAATAACCCATTCATGATTGTTTGAACATACTGGATACCTTTTCCTGCCTGCAACCAGATTTTAGGGATACACCTCTCCAAACTACCAACCTTGACCTGTTCACAGATTGCAGCAGTTACATCCAGGAAGGTAAACGCATAGCAGGGGCAGCGGTTACCTCTTTTACAGAGGTCCTCTGCGAACAGGCACTGGGACACAAGACCTCTGCTCAGAAGGCAGAGCTTACCACTCTAACACAAGTCTTGAGACTAGCCAAAGGAAAAGTGGCCAACATTTAGAGACAGCTCGAACACGTTTGCCACAGCCCATGTCCTCGGGGCCCTGTACAAGGAGAGGGCACTCCTAATTTCTAGGGGAAAGGACATTAAAAACAAGGAAGAGATCCTTGCCCTACTAGAAGCTATCTGGTTTCCAGACCACCTCGCCATTATCCATTGCCACAGACACAAAAGGACAGACACGCCCATCGCAAAGGGAAACACTCTGGCCTACCAAATAGCCAAAGTGGCTGCCCTAAAACCAGTGGGGCGCCTTCATATCCTCGCAGTCTTACCAGACCGCCTCCTACTGTCCTTGCCAGTCTAGTCAGAAACAGACAAAGAAGAAAGCAAATGCCTGAACTGTCTGACAGGCCCCTGGGACTGGCTCATAAGCCCAGATGGCCGCCCCTTCCTCCTGAAAACATTAGGACAACAACTTATTAACCAGCTACACCAGGGAACCCACCTTGGAGCCTCAAAACTCAGCCAACTCATATCCAAGCATCCCTTGTCTCCACAAATGGACTAAACATGCAGCCTCCAGATGCCTCCCATGCAACAAGGTAAATGCCACCCAGGTGCCTTGTCACACAGGATCGCACCTCCAAGGAACTAACCTGGGGGAACACTGGGAACTCAACTTTACCGAAATCAAACTGGGATGGTATAGATATAAATATCTCCTAGTCTTAATTGATACTTCTTCAGGATGGCCAGAAGCATTCCCAATCAGTGTAACCTGGTTTCTTGTACCCTCAATGGATCCCCAACAATAATAAAAAAAGAGAGACAGCCTTAACAGTAGCAAAACACCTCACTGACATTATTCCCTAATTCAGATTGCCTCTCACCCTGAGGTCCAACAACAGCCCTGCCTTCATAGCCCATGTTTCTAAAAACCTGGCAGCCACTCTAAAAATTACATGGAAATTACATTGTGCCTATAGACCCCAAAGTTCAAGACAAGTAGAAAGAATGAATAGAACATTAAAGGAAACCTTAACTAAATTGCACAACTGGCAGCAACTGGGTAAATCTCCTTCCCTTCACCCTATTACGGGCCCGTAAGATGTACCCCTTATCTCCAAGGTTTAACACCCTTTGAAATAATCTATGGAACCCTGCCCCCTATACTCCCAAAATTAACTGATGAACTGTTAGCCCCAAACCAAAAACTTTTAAGTTCATTACAGGCCCTTCAGAAGCTATGCTTAGACCTCTGAGATAACATCCGACCAACCACCTCTGAGCCTGCCAGAACCTCACCACTGGAGCGGCTACATGACCTCCAACCCGGAGACTGGGCGTGGATAAAAAAACATAACCCAGAAACCTTAGCCCCACGATGGGAAGGTCCTACCTTGTTATTTTAACTACCCAACAGTCATCAAAGTCAGAGTGAAGAAACCATGGATCCACTACACCCACACCAAGAAGGCCACAGAGAACCATATTCCCCTGACGTGGCACCTCAAACCCACTGAGAACCCCTTAAAACTACGGCTGTGCAGATCTCCCTCCTCATCCTCACCTGCCTATTCCACACCAACCAGGGCAGAAGGGGGTACTACTACAACCAACACCAACTCACCTCCCCACAATTGGTTCCTCTCCCGCACCAAAGGCGGCGAAGTCGCCTGCACCTTGGCAACAGACACCCAGCCAGCCTTCCACTTCGACCTCTGCACCTGTTCAGCTACAACTTGATTGGCAGATCACCATCCAGGTACTGACAACTGTGGGACTATGTAGCCTGATGGTCAGCTCAGAAACTCAGAAATATTGACTTTTATCTATGCCCTGCAACTGTGTCAAATGGACAGTCTAGTGGGGGGACAGGAGATTACTACTGTAAAAACTGGGGCTGTGAAACCTTAGCATCTTAGGGAACAACAAACGACCCGCAGATAGGATTCCATAGAAATGACCCAGGTGCTTGTACCCAAAACAGTAATTACAACCCAATCAAACTGTTCATAAAGGATTGATGGAAAGAAGAGTGGCGAATAGGTTTAACCTGGGGTATCAGACTATATGTTAGTGCACGGGACCTGGCCTTTTGTTCACCATTCAGAAAGCACCCCTACCAACTCCTGTCAAGCCGATAGGCCCTAACCCTATCCTTAATCCAGAGCCTCCCCAGGCTCCCCCACAAGCCCTGATCCCCACCATCGTAAATCAGGCATCCCACACTACTCCCGCCCCCACCGCATCTTCTTCCCTTATACTGTCCTCTTGGATGCAGTGTTTACATTTCCAAATACCACCAATACTAAACAAATGATTGCTGGCTCTGCCTTAACCCAGCCCCACCATACTACGTAGGAGTAGCTACCAATGCAACCCTTGGATATTCCCTAACTCAGATATTGAACCCCTCAGCTAATGCCTTCCAACAAAACAGCAGTATATGCACATGGGGTTCCACTCCAACTTTAAGTAACCTGCAAGGGTAAAGATGGTGTATCACATCCCCAGAATACCCCCTACAAACTTCCCCTTACCAAGATTGCCTACAAGCCAGCCAGCTCACAAACTCTACCCGCCCATAGCATCATACCCTTATTATTTAGTAGCCCCCAAAGGAACTTGGTTTACATGCTCCACTGGCTTAACCCCTTGTGTAAATTCTTTAATTTTATGTAACACCCCCTAGGTTTGCATACTAACCCACATCATTCCACAAGTTTACATCTACTCTGGGGAAGGTGGATGAGAACATCTCTTTGGTGGCCTACAGAGACAAACCAGGGCCTCCATCCTAGTGTCCCTACTTATAGGCTTAGGATTAGCTGGCTCCCCAGCCATGAGTGCCACAGCTGTAGCCAACGGGCCACTTTTAAAGTACTCACAACCCAAACTGATTCAGATCTCCAGAACCTGGAAACTTCCGTCACAAATTTAGAGAAATCCTTGAACTCATTAGCAGAACTAGTACTCCAAAATAGAAGGGGCCTAGACCTACTGTTCCTAAAATGAGGAGGCCTCTGCATGGCTTTAGGAGAAACATGCTGTTTTTTATGCCAACCACTCCAAAGTCATAAAGGACAGCTTAGTCCTAGTCAGAAAGAATCTACATGAACAAGAGCAACAATGTAAAAAAGGTAATATTTGGTATGAAACTTTATTTAATTGGTCCCCATGCCTAACAACCCTCATATCAACTATAGCAGGACCACGCCTCCTCCTAATCAGAATCACCTGTGGCCCTATCATCTTTAACCACTTCATGGCATTCATACAACAAAGACTCCAATTCATAAAACTAATGGTTCTGCATACTCACTACCAACCTGTCCCCGATGAGTCAGATGAATCAAGGGTTTGATTCCCCGCTAAGACCAGTGGGGAATGCAGCAAGCTAACCCCCAGCCCTTGAAAAAGAAGCCGTCCCTGAGCCTACAAGTCCCAGCCCCCCCGCCCCCCAGGGGCTGATTCCAAGAACAGGCTTCAGAACAAGGAAGCACGAAAAGTCCCAAGTTCTCGGGATCTTACCCAAGTTCTCGGGATCTTACCCAAGTTCCTGTTGAGCAAACAATGGTGGAAAACTTACCCAAGTTATGTTTCCCAGGCTGTAACCCCACCCTGAGCTAACCACAACGTTCTGCTCTTGTATTTGCTTGCTTGCTTGTTTGCTCAGCTACACAAAACAAGGTATAAAAGACAAAAGAGCTGCCTGCCTTTAATAGCAGTGGTCCCCTGCACAGGTGTAATAAAATCACCAATTGATTTTTGCCTAAGTGGGGTCTGAGTTCTTCATTCTCATCTGCTGTGGTTACAACAGGTACAGCTGGTTTCTGGGGAACTTCACAGGAAGCTCTTTTTCTGGAAAGTCAGTCTAAAGGGGATCCGTCTTAGACAAGCTAACCCTTAAAACCACCCTTTATAAAATTAATAAAGGGTTACAATAAAACTGTGACAGGGCCCGAACTCTATAAAGGCATAGGCACAATATATAGGTATATATAAAACAAGTCATTATCCCCTAGTTTGTTTTCTTATAAGTGCGCATCAGGAGTCACACAGGTGATGATCATAAAGACGCTTAGCTTTCTTCACTGGTCCCATGGATGACATCACCCTTGTGAAACCTCAGGCTAGTTTTTGAGATAGCTTCTAGGCCCTACATTCTGATGGACCCACTGACCCACCCAGACCAGTGGTCCATGTCAAGGAACTTGCTCAGCTGGTCTTGTGACCTCCACCCAGGAACTGGCAACACAAGAAGACAATTTCTACATCCCTTTAAGGTTCTACCCCAAACCCAACCAATCAGCAGACCAAATTGCCCAGCCTTTTCCAGTCAAACTATCTTTAAAAACCCTTTCACTCAAATTCTTGGAGAGTCAGATTTGAGAACTTTCTCCTAATTCCTCTTATGGTGTCAGTGATATTAAACTCTGTGCTGTAGCCCCTGCCAACCCAGTGTACTGGCTTCCTTTTGGGCAGTGGGCAATGAATCTGGCTGGGCTGTAACACCCTTGGGTGTGACAGCCACCCAGGAGAGTAGGAAAACACAGAATTTCCAGGAAGCATTAAGGGGCCACTGGAAGTTCATAACCACAGCAAAACTTTGTGTTTTTCTCTCACCCAATCATGGGGTAGGCAGAATGGTATTTAGCCAATATGAAGTTTAGCCAATATGGAATGTCATTCAACAATGCAAGAGAGCAGGAAAAACATTGAGTTTGCAAGGGAATAAGTGTAACAACCAGGGAAGGATGGAAGCTAACCAAGAGGGAAACCAATGGCAGTGCCACTGTGGGGTGGGAATTCCAGGAGAGTGATGCTGGGGCAACAGGAAAACTTCCCATCACCCTCTGAAGGTTCACTGAAAAAGCAACTCATAATAAAGCAGGTTAATAAAGGAAAAGCTACACCAGTTTTGTTTTTTTTTTAATGTGTATACATAAGACCCCTCAGAAAATGAAGATCCAACTCTTCAATGAGTTACAGCAGTTTTTAAAACAACAACAAAATGCGGGGTTGAAAGTAGAAAGACAGGTTTGGGAGAGAGAAAGGAAGAGGCTTGAGTAGCCAACCAAAGTGGTCTTGTTATGTAAACCTTATAGGAAGTGGGCCTCGAAGAGAAAAGATGGCAAATGTGTATTTCTTTTCAGACTTTAAAAGATGTCAGGCTCTTAGTCAATCCTTTTTTTTTTTTTTTTAAATAGACAAGAGTTTCACTATGTTGCCCTCCATGGAGTGCCCTGGCATCACAGCTCACAGTAACCTCAAACTCTTGGGCTCAAGTGATTCTCTTACTTCAGCCTCCCAAGTAGCTGGGAGTACAGGTGCCCACCACAATGCCCGGCTATTTGTTGTTGTTGTCACTGTTGTTTGGCAGACTTGGGCTGGGTTTGAACCTGCCAGTCCTGGTGTATGTGGCTGGCACCCTAGCCACTGAGCTACAGGAATCAAGCTTCAATCTTTTGTAGATGGAGGCCAGACCTAGCTGCACTCTACAGGTGTAAATTTCCCCTCACAAAGACAGCACTGCAGTGTTACTTCTATCTGTGAGACTCTGGCAGCCATCTCAAAATATGTCCAAGAAGCATATTTTGGTGTAAAATATTTCTAATTTTCCTTCAGTGAGCCACAAGAAGGGGGTCAGAACGCATCTCATATTAGGATGAGATTGGGGAGGAGCTGCATTCAGAATAAAGCAAGAGCCCAAGCGTGAGCGCAGGAAAGGTCTCTTGAGGATACAAACATCACTGAGAATTATGCTCCAAGTGTCTTGTGGGAGGGTAGTGAGCCAGGGGAGAAGCTTGTAGAATAGTGGGGAATGGTCAACAGATGATGGCACCCAAAGTGACAGGAGCAGGGGGCACGGGAGAAGGGAAGGAGGTGGCCCTGAGAATAGCCACTGGGGCAACATGCCTCTGCCAGACTCGGTATATGTGCAAGTGGCTTGTCTCTGATCATCAGCCTCAGAGGAGGATGTGGGAGGGAAAGGGGCCCATCTAGGGAGCTGCAGGGGACTCCATGTCTTCAGGGGACACCAGAATGGTGAAGGCAAGGTCCAGGGAAGCCAAGAGAAATACAAATTAAAATAAAATCTTAAGCCCCCAACGGACCAAATAAACCTGCTTTTGGCCAAGAGGATCTCAGAAATACCCTGAAGCTGAGTTGCTGGCCAGAGAAGGGAGGTCAGACACACCTCATCATGCTCACTTCCCTTCTTGGAGACATCCTTTGTAACTCATTAATAGGCGTAGGGCTAGATAGAGCAGGGCTTGAACCACACCCGCAGGTTCTCAGTTTATCATGTTTTGTCATGCATAATTCACACTTTTTGTCCACATTTTTGAGAGAAAAATAAAGATGCATATTATACATGGGTAATAAACATTGATCTACATAAATGTTTTAAAGTATGTTATTTATTCATATGTGTTAAAAGTAAACTGCAGAAAGCAATAAGGATATCCATTGTCTGCAAAATAATTTCCCAAAATGCAGTAATCAGTTTTGGTGAATTTATGACAAACTTACAACAAAAGCATAAGCATTTCTGTTAATACACTATGTGTTTACAAAAATTATTTGAAAGTGTTGAAATGGTTTTCATACCCTGAAAGCTTTAAACTTTGAATTAAAAGGGCCAGGTGATCTGTAATCGCAGCATTCTGGGAGGCCGAGACGGGCAGATTACTCGAGCTCACCAGTCTGAGCCAGAGCGAGACCCCGTCTGTAAAAAATAGCTGGGCATTGTGGTGGGCGCCTGTAGTCCTAGCTACTTGGGAGGCTGAAGCAAGAGAATTGTTTGCGTGCAAGAGTTTGAGGTTGCTGTGAGCTATGACACCAGAGCACTCTACTGAGGGCAACAGTGAGACTCTGTTGCCAAAAAAAAAATTTTTTTTTAATTAAAAAATTAAAATGAGGCTTGGCACCTGTGGCTCAATAGGCTAAGGCGCCAGCCACGTACACCTGAGCTGGAGGGTTTGAATCCAGCCCGGGCCCGCCAAACAATAATGACGGCTGCAACCAAAAAATGGCCAGGCGTTGTGGCAGGCGCCTGTAGTCCCAGCTACTTGGGAGGCGGAGGCAAGAGACTCGCTTGTGCCCAGGAATTGGACATTGCTGTGAGCTGTGATGCTACAGCACTCTATCCAGGGTGACAGCTTGAGGCTCTGTCTCAAAAAAAAGAAAAATTAAAATGAAAGATTTTTCCTTAAAGTTTGGGCCAAAATTGTGGGTGCACATTAAACACGGGAGTGCATTTTGCATAGCATGCGGTACTTAACACATTGCTTGAGACTCATCTCCGATTAACAGATTTCCTTAACTTAAAACATTCCAAGCCTTTAGACAAAGCTTCATTTCTTTAACCAATTACAAGTCAAATAATCTTTAAACTTACCCACTGTTGAGGATTGGGAGTCCCAGGTCCCCAAACCCAGTTGACCTGGTTCAATTACTTGGCTGAGCTAGAAAGTTCAAAAGAGACACGGCAGTAAGGGAAAGCAAAAGTGAGTGGAAACTAAAAATAAAACTGGAGAAGCATAGGCCTGTGGACAGAAAGTAAAAGGAACCTACACAAGTCTCAGAGTAGCAAAGAAAAAGTTTAGGGCACTTCCAAAGAGAGTTAGAAGTGAGTCTCAGGAAGAAGACAAGGCAAGAGAGAAAAGAGGGATCGCAAAGATCTCCAGCAGTAGAAATACTTTTGAAATTGGCTCCAAGTCTTTCATTGGTTGCTCTGCATCTCCAGGCAGTAGTGCCCTTTCCTATTGGTCATTGATGGTCTCTTTCTATTGTTCATTAGTTACCTAGGTTACTTTCTACTCTTTTGTTTTGTTTTTTTAATTGAGACAGAATCTCACTTGCCTTGGCATCACAGTTCATAGCAACCTCCAACTCTTGGGCTCAAGTGATTCTCTTGCCTCAGCCTCCCAAGTAGCTGAGAGTACAGGCACTTGCCACAATGCCCGGCCATTTTTGTTTAGCAGGCCTGGGCTGGGCTTGAACCCACCACCTCCACAGCATATGGCCAGCACCCATATCACTGAGCTATGGGTGCCCAGATTACCCACGTTCTTATGGGTGCTCCAGACTTCCTGGTTCAGCAGGCCAAATTTTCTTCCCGTTCCCTTGAAGCCCCTTTCTCAGTGCCCCTTCTCACCCATAATCTGTAAACTCTCACCCCCCACACTTGGAGCTGTCTTGCCTTTTTGAGCCAAACTATTATTCACCCTCCATGTATTGATTCATGACTTTATGTGTAATTCCTATCTCCCTCAAATACTATATAAAACCAAACTGTAAAACAACCACAGTGAGTCCACTTGCTCAAGGCTTCCTGGGTGTGGCTCCGAGCCAGGGTCACTCATACTCAGCTGAGGATAAACCTCTTCATTTTGAAAAATTTGGATTCTTTTCTGTTGACAGACATGAGAGCCCAGGCTATGAGGAGGTGGGACATGGAGCCTGGGACACAAGACTCGGGATGGAGGCGTGAGGAAGTGAGCCCTGAGTCCTAAGGCAAGGGGGTGGGCTCTGGGTTAGGGTTGGGGAGGTGTAGGGGGCAGGGCTCAGGCTGCCCCTGCCCTGGAGCTGGAGGATGGAGGCCAGGAGGACAACACACACGGGAGCAGCTCCTAATGGTGGGAGCTTCCTTTGACCCTCTAGAGAGGTGAAGGGGGCTGAGGGATCCAGATACTGCTCAGGGTCAAACTTCAGGGGCTCTAAGAGTGGCTGAGGTTGGAAATGATTTGGGAGCAAAGAGTGGGAAGAATTCTCATGGGCCTTCGGCTTCCTGGGACCCCAGGGTGTGGTGGCATCAGCAGTGGCTTCACTTCTCAGTGTAATCTGCCCTCACTGGCACCAGATAAATCTCTTGGAAACTGTATCTACAGAAACTTTAGTAGTTCCCAGTTATTCACAGGATGAAGTTTAAGCCCTGGCAGGCAAGACTCTTATCCTCCGGCCCCAAGAGGCATTTCTGAATTTGGCTTTCAGAGCTCTCCCAGACGTTGACTCCTCTCTCCATCACTTAAACTTCCGTTTTTATCTTGGCATTTCTTTTCTCTCTTGAGCATTAGCACCTGAAATCCTACCCAGTCTCCAAAACATAACCTGTTTGAACTGAATGAGAAATGAGAAATGAGCTCAAGTCCAGTCTCCTGCCTTCTTCCCATTTTCAAGATGAGGAAGCCAAGGCTGGTAGGGAGGCAGCAAGTGGCCCAGCTTGAGTCCATCCTGCATCCCCAGGTGCTCCTCTGTTTGGGGCACAGTCCAGAAGCATCTGTAGGCTCTGTTGTTTGGCTCCCAGCAAGAAGGCCAAGTGATGTGAACAGAAAACATTTTCCGAGACTCTCAGCAGATTCTGTGGGCAGAAGCTGCATCTTAAGGGACTGTTAGAGTAGAGGGAGTTTCCAAGAATCCAAGAGTGACAAGAAACCAGGTGGCAGCACCGTTAGCTGGGATGGAGGATTTCCTTTCTTCATCTCAGCAAGTTCCTTCTTGGCCAGGCACGGTGGCTCGTGACTATAATCCTAGCACTTTGAGGGGCCTAGGCAGGTGAATCCCTTGAACTCAGGAGTTTGAGACCAGCCTGAGCAAGGGAAGACCTCGTTTCTACTAAAAATAGAAAAACTAGCTGGGTGTAGTGACTGCACTCCTGTAGTCCCAGGTACTTGGGAGGCTGAGACAAGAGGATCACCTGAGCCCAAGAGGTTGAGGTTGCTGGGAGCTATGATAACTCCATGGCACTCTACCCTGGGTGACAGAGACTCTATCTCAAAAAGTTAAAAAAAAGAAAAAAAGGCTCCAGCGCCCATAGCCAGTGGTTACAGCACTAGCCACATACACCAAAGTTGGCAGTTTCGAACCAGTCCCAGGCCAGCTAACCAACAATGATAACTGCAACAACAACAAAAAAAAGTCAGGCGTTGTGGTGGGTGCCTATAGTCTCAGCTACTTGAGAGGATGAGGCAAGAGACTCATTTAAGCCCAAGAGTTGGAGGCTGCTGTGAGCTGTGATGCCACAGCACTCTACTGAGGGCAACGTAGTGAGACTCTGTCTCAAAAAACCCCCCAAAACCAACTTCCTTCTGGACCACCCCACCTATAGCCTTCCTCACACCACCCTCCTCACTGTCATTGTCTTGGTTAACTTGTCACTTGTCTTTGGCTGATGGTGAGGTGAGAGGGGCCTTGTGCCTGCTATGGGCTCAGCACCCAGGATGTGGTGGCCATGTGGTGACTGTGCTTATCCCACCCCTGCTATCGTGTTGATGAACTCTGGGTGCTGCTGGGAGTGTGTGAACTCCGGCAAGTGGCTCCCGTCCTCAGATTATTACCAATCCACTGGGGTGAAGATCCGTCTGAATGGATGGTTTATCACTCCCAGTTTCCAAAGACTGTCACTTTATTGTCTTGAATATCTTTAGTTCTACTTTAATAATCGGATGTGAGTACACTTTGTTTTCAAGAACTTCCAACCCCTGCACACTCGGCTGTGCACAGACACCCAGGGAGCATGTGAGGGAGCCCTGTGGAGGGTGCCGGGTGAGAACCAGGAGGGATTGGTCTGCAGCAGCTCAGGCCCTCGGGAATGTGAGTGCAGTGGGGTCATGACCTCTGGTTTGCCTACATAAAATGCCTGTATCATAAAATCATGCTGCTCTCTCTCCCAACAAAACATTTTGGAGGCTATGCACGGTGGCTCACTCCTGTAATCCTACCACACTGAGAGGCTGAGGTGGGTGGATTGCTTGAGGTGCGGAGTCAGGACCAGCCTGCACAAAGAGTGAGACCCCCATCTCTACTAAAAATAGAGAAACTAGCCAGGTGTGGTGGCAGGAGCCTGAGTCCCAGCTACTCCGTAGGCTGAGGCAAGAGGATCACCTGAGCCCAGGAGACAGAATTTACTGTGAGGTAAGATGACACCATGGCACTCTACCCAGGGTAGAAAAACGAACAAATAAAAAACATGTTTTGGGGCTGCTTTGCACTACAAAAACCACATTTTTTTTTTTTTTTAATAAGATCTTAGATGTACAGATGTGAATTCATTATGATCCATGTGTGGCATAATCTCATCACTGGTCCAGGTACAACCTTGTTTCCAGCCTGCCTTCCTTCATTCCAGGCAGGGGCTAATTACAAGTGTGTGTAAGTGAGTAGCTGTTGTTTAATTAACTCAGCAAGCCTGTTCTCTGCAGAGGCCATGGTCATGGTGAATGTTCTAGAGGGGAACTGCCCAGATTTGTATCTGGGTTATGCTCACAAACCTGGGCAAATTACTGCAACTCTTCGTTCTTCATTTTTTTCTCACTTGTCTAGATGGGATTACACCTATACCTACCTTGTAGGGTTGTTGAGAATATTAAGAAAAACATTCACGAACCAACACTCAGTTCACATGGGCTCCTGTCATCACAGGCCAGCTTCTCCACCCACTTCATGCTGCTAGTGATGCTTGAAGTAGCGGTGATGTCCTGGAAAGGAATCAAGATAGACCTGGAAGCAGAGAATGTCATTCTGGCTCAGAGACCTCTTTGTCATCCAGCAGGATCAATGATCAGGTGGCACAGTCAGAGCACACAGCTTTTCCTCCACATGCATTTCCTGTTCCCTCTTGATGCTTTTGTAGCTTTTATCTGGAACTTTCCCTTGACCTCTTTTATGTGGTCTAAGCCAGGTGTTCCCAAACTTGATTGTGCACCAGAATTAGAGGGCTTGTTGAAACACCAGTGGCTGTGACTCACCTTCACAGTGTGAATTTAGGAGGCTGGAAGTGGTGCTGAGAATTTATATTTCTAACAGGTTTCCTGGTGCTACACTTTAAGACCACCGGTCTAAGCAGTTAACTATGCAGGGGAACAAGGTGCAGGCACAGGGGAGGCTTCATGGAGGTGGAGGCCTTGGTAGTTAACTTCAAAGAATAATGTTTTCCAGATGAAAAAGAGGTGTATGAGTGCCTAGTACCTACTGGGAATGGCACATAGGTCATAAGTCTGGTCTACTTGGGCAATGTCGTTAAGTAGAGGATGGTTGAGGACCTGGGAGAGATGTGATCAGAGCTGGCAGCAGTGTGAAGGGCGATTCAAGGAAGAGCCCGGGTCAGGGCAGAAAACAGACTTGACCTCAGCCTAGCTATATTTCTTTTCTTTTCTTTCTTTTTTTTGAGACAGAGTCTCACTATGTTGCCCTCAGTAGAATGCTGTGGTGTCTCAACAGCTCACAGCAACCTCAAACTCTTGGGCTTAAGCAATTCTCTTGCCTCAGCCTCCCAAGTAGCTGGCACTTACAGGTGCCTGCCACAATGCCCAGCTATTTTTTTTTGTTGTTGTTGTCATTGTTGTTTAGCAGGCCCGAGCTGGGTTCAAACCTGCCAGCCCCAGTGTATGTGGCCAGCACCCTAACCACTGAGCTACAGGCGCTGAGCCACTATTTCTCAAATTAGGGATCAAGACCCATGATTTACAGTGGTCATGAATGGGTTGCAACCAGCATTTTAAAAAATTAGAAAAAATGGAATAAACAACACACACAAGAGTATAATTTCCTCAAATTTGTTTCATGTGTGTGCAGGGGCTCATAACAGCGTATCACAGTCACAAAGGTCACAAAGTCAGAGCTTTGAGCAGCCCTCTGTTCACTGAGGCAGCCTGGGGGAGCCTCTGTCCCTGGAGACGAGCACAAAGTCTTGCCAGGCACACTCCATTCAGGCCCCTGCTCAGAGGAGCAGACACCCCAATAGAAAGAAGAGGTGGCCCGTGAAACCCCCGGAGGAGGGGCTGGGGGGATGAGGGAGAAAGCTAAGCTGAGACCTGGGAAGGATTTATGAAGAGGGCTGTGAGCTTGATGTCGTAGGGTGGTTCAGATTCTGCTATCAGGGCCTTTGGAAAGAGGGGCGAGACCCTGCAGATCCCTGATGATAAGCACGTGGGCCTGGCTGGAGCCGGGTGTGCAAAGTCAACAGGCTAAAAAAGGAATCTGAGGTGTAGCAGAGACAGAAAACCCAAATAATGCTTGAAGAGAAGAGGCCTTTCAATATCACGTCAACAAATTCAAGTTGCAGATGAGGAAACTGAAGCCTATTTGCATAACACCTGCCCAGGCTTTGAAGGCTCCTGGTCTAATGTTCTTCCAGGTCTCAAAGAGATCTCCAAACACTGGCTCAGAGGCTAAATTTCACCTGTGTGCTTCAGAAAAATCAGTAAACATTCTGGGTAGGACACAGGTGGAGATGCTAATTGTGACAGTACCCTGGGTGCCTCACTTAACCAGATGCTTCCTAATGCACCGCTCCCCCCACCAGGTGAGAAACATGAGTCGGAAGCTCTGGAGTCACCAACTCACTCCCTTCGGTCTTGCCAAACATGTCAGCAAATCTTTAGCAAAAATCATTACACTAACAACAACAACAAAAAAATCATTACACTAACTGGGTCAGTTTGTTTTAAAACATTTTTTTTCCCCTTTTCTTTCTCTACTCAGTCTATAATTTTTCCTCTTTTCAGGATCTCACTCTTTTGCCCAGGCTGGAGTGCAGTGGTGTCATTACAGTTCATTCACTGCAGCCTCCATCTCCTGGGCTCAAGTGATTCTGCCTCAACCTCCCGAGCAGCTGGGCACCTGCAACCATGCCTGGCTAATATTTTTTTTGTGGAGATGGGTCTCCAACTGCTCACGCAATCCTCTCCCCTCAGCCTCCCAACGTGCTATCTATGATTATAGGCGTGAGTCACTGCACCTGGCCCCACTCTAAAATTTCTGTAAGCTCTGGCAATGTAACAAAACTCCATGTATGTTGCGCCCAAGTAGATTTGGCTTACAACCCTCATCTTTAGGCCACGTTTTGTTTAGATCTTACACATAGAGAAACTGAGTCCCAGAGAACCTGTTTGCTCAGCATCATTGAGCTTGAAAGGCACATGGGTGGAACCAGATCTCTTTTGACTTCTGGCTGGCCCAAGGGCTCCTTCCCACCCAGGTGTTTACTAGCAACTTCCAGAATTTGAGGTGTTTGATACTAAAACCTTGGCTTTATACTTGATAGTGGCAAAGACAGACCAGCATTTTATATGATGGGATTGACAGCCTTTGATAATATAATTTTGTGACAAAGAATCCTATTCTGTGTATTATAAGAAAACTTTCCATTTTTTCAGAAATGTACATGATGGCAGTTTAAAAGCTTGTCTTTATTTAGAGACAGAGCCTCAAGCTGTCACCCTGGATAGAGTGCCATGGCATCACAGCTCACAGCAACCTCCAATTCCTGGGCTCAAGCGATTCTCCTGCCTCCGCCTCCCAAGTAGCTGGGACTACAGGCGCCCGCCACAACGCCCGGCCATTTTTTGGTTGCAGTAGTCGTTGTTGTTTGATGGGCCCAGGCTGGTTACGAACCCTCCAGCTCAGGTGTACGTGGCTGGTGCCTTAGACCGTTGAGCCACAGGCGCCGAGCAAAAAAACTTGTCTTTTTTTAATACTAGAGATACCCTTACCTTATAACCGTGTCATCTTTTTTTGTCCCTGTCTATTCATCTGACATAATGTGCTAAGGCCTAATTTGTTTTCCAGGATGGATACAAATGTACAAGATAAGGCCTTGGGCATCTCACAACTGCATGGTTAATTGCACTGCAAAATTCCCTTTTAAACATCTTTTTATGCTACATATGTATATATAACATCAATAATTGCATCTTATTTTCCCTCATCCACCCTGAGGCAGAAAATGGATAAACAGCAAGTGCTGTGGCGAACATCCATCCAAAGTGGTAATTATTGCATCATTACATTCGCTATTTTACTTGTCATGTACCATTAGAAGGTAACAAGATCATTGTCAGTCAAAGACTGTGGAGATAATTAGAGCATCTATAGGTTAGCAGGAAATCAAATTGGTGCTGGTACTCATCAATGCGAGGAGCTGAATGTAATTAGAAGGAAAATATGCAAAGGTCGAGATGAAGAAAACCCCAGAGACTAAATACTATGACTGATTTGAGAGTTTGATTCTTCTCTGACATTGCAGATGGCGACATGAAAATAGGTGTATAACAGAAGGCAGTGAGGTCTGCCATGGAGAGAGTGAAAGGTCCTGAGACTTGCCCAATTCGAAAAACCACAGTATTTGTTTTCCAATCCACTAGCTTTTCTTCCTTATTTTCTCCAGCCTGGAGCTGGTTATTAACATATAAAAACAGTGCTGAGTGAAGTGGGCTTTGATTCAACTACTCATAGTCTCGCCTGCAAGAATCCAGCCCCCACCAACCCCCAGTCTCTTCAAGTGCCCTGCCTTTTCAGCATTCTGGCACCATAGACCTGGAGCCCCCAGTTTCTGCTCACTTCTATTTCTGATTCCCATTCAGCAGCCACCCAAATCCTGCTAACCTGGACTGCTTTTGTACCTCTCTCCCACAGTCCTCTCCAGTAAGATACAAATACCAAGCCAAACAATCTCATCCAAACAGCAATTTCATCAGATTGATACAAGACAATTTAACAATTGTTTACATCTTGAAAAAGAAAACCAAACAGTTTTCAGAGGACAGGGAGAGAATTCTGCAAAGTGACGAGGAATATGCCATGTAATTCAACAAGACACAGAGAAAGTTGAGACAGGAAGAAAAATTCCTGAAAGGTCTTAAGTAACATATGGCTGGCTGAGTCCACAGATTGAAACGCAAAGGAACAAAGGAGGGAGATTGTTGCCACAGGTCCTAAATCTCGGTTCTTGCCAATGCTGCTACAAGTAAATGCTTTTAAGTTTTAAAGTAGGCCTGAGACACAAACAATATTTAGTAACTTGGCCCAGGTGTACATCCAACTGCAAAATCCAAAAGTACCTTCCCATGACTTTTACAGTAATTTGTTTAAAACATACAAAAAAAAAAAAAAAAAATCCACAACTGACTGTGTGGGGAGCGTATGTTTACAGAAACTAATTGTTGGGTCCCTATCTGAGCTGGGTTGTGTGGCCAACCACTGCAGGTGAGCCTTCAGTTCTCACATGGGCTGGGGTCCAGGTGTTTCTTTTCAAGAGCCTGGTCTTGCACCAGCACGGCTTCTTCCCTAAGGTAATGATGGCCATCTCACACAAACAAGCAGCTGGAAGCTTAGTTCACATTTTTTAATAACATGGCACAGTTTACATTACACAAGGAGGCTCCGCCGATGAGAACATGCTGAAGATTCAGTTGCTTCACTTTTCTTTTCACATAGGATCTAGAAAGGACTTTATTACATACAGGATAAACAGCAAAAAGGTCTGTATAGAACAATCTCTTTACAATACTGAGAACTACTACTACAGTTCCAGTGTACATATTCCTTGGACTTTTTTCTTTTTCGTTGTCTTAAAAAAAAAAAAAAAACACTGCACAACATCTGGAGTTCACAAAATCTGAAGCTCACAACTAAACCTTCAGTTTACTACTAAAATAGATCTCTCTGCTTATTAGAAACAATGGTCTGTAGTTAACTTTTTTTTTTTTTTTGCAAAAACAGGATAACAACGTCAGATAGCACTTTAATATACTAGAAGACCAAATGGAACTAATTTTATTTCATACATATATTTTACAGTCCAGTAGACAAGATATATTGTATTTCTCTGCTAGTAAAGTCATATTCTCTCCATAT